>CAXHLB010000208.1:0-43502 GCA_964017235.1 Sabellastarte sp. h YS-2021
GTCTCAGCTCAACCAAAGTGTGCCTTTGAGCAGTGGCAAACCAGGTAGCCTGACAATTAACAAACTTTAGTAAAGACCGATCGAAAGAGCAATGAGACTGGGACAAAATTTCTAAAATGTCTAAAATTTTCTCAACAAGTCTTGGTTAAACCTTCTTGACTGCCCTTGTGGATCATTTAGCCAAGTTGTGTGACAAACGTTTTATCATTTTTAAGCCAATTTCTTCAAGGCCCTTTTTGATCCACTTGACATTAAACTGACTTAAAATACCCAAAAGTGGCTCAAACGGGTTACTTTAAAATGACCAAAACCCTGTTCGTTGGGCCTAAAAATGTGGTGTTTGTGGTAAATTTTGTTATCATAGAATGCAAGAAAGACATTTGCTCGCATCCATTGGGTGTTTTAGCCAACATAATGAGCTATAATATCTTGCCAACTTTGTTTTTGCAAACTTTTATTTTACAATTTTTGGCAAAGTTGGAAGTTTCCTGTCCAAACATTTTTGAAAATATCTCAAAATCTGGACCCTTCATAAGAAAATATATTAAGACATGTTTTGTAGTCAATTTAATTAGCTTTCCGGAAACATTTAAAGTGTTAAAATCGGTTGCAGATTGCCTGAGCCATGATTAAAAAAGCTATAGCCTCATTTTTTTCTATCATTCTTAACTTTGTGCATTTACCAAAATGATCTTACCTTCAGAGTAATCAAGATTTTAAGTAGTAGCAACTGTATGTTAACTTCCATCGTTGCCTCCTCAGAGAGGACTGTTTAAACCGAGTCTAATCTGCACGCATAAAAAAGCTTGTGCAGTTTTGAGACAACATCAATTATAAATGCCAATCTGTGAAATGCTGAAGAAACACTATATCGTCTTTGTTAGAGAAAAATTCGGTTTTATATTTATGGTGGTACTGGCGGCGTTTCTTTTGATAATTATATGCGCACTAAGGCCCACTTAAACGGAAACTGTAGTAGCAATCAAAGATTCGGTTTCTCATCTCTCGGGGAGCAATTTGGAGAGGAAATAACATAACACTTTGTGCCATAATTCAATCACAACATAAAACACCCACAACGGGTTCAGTTACAAGGAAAAAGCCTCTCTCCTGAGCTGTGGTGAGCTTGCCTTAAATTGAAAGGCTTGGAGGCTTGCTAGTAAACATATTCATCTTCAAAGGCATCTTTAGAAACTTTTTTTAACTCATTCATCTCACGAAAATGTTCTCTTTTTCTTGCAAAACAGAAAAGGTGATGATTCAGCGTTTTTAGGGCGAAATTTTTGCTGCCTAGTAACTAACGCATGTATGTCGTATATTGATGCTACATAATGACTTTAAGCATGTGGAGAGAATCATTAAAGGACTCGGTTCAGAATTCAGTTTTTTTGTATTTCATAAAGTATACAGCTTAGTTGCTATGTCCTGAACTGACTCTGGAGGCAAATCTTCTCCAAATCTGGTGACAGCTTCTTCACTCATGGCTGCATTGGACCTCTTTGAACTGCCACTGCTCGGGTCAGCACTGGTTTGGTGCTGAATCACACGTCACCTTCAGAATTGAAGATTCCATTGTATTCTGATTGATTAACCAGTTTGCGCACTTCTTTGCGCTGCTTGACCTCACGCAACCTATCCAAGCTGACCAGTGCGTCTATTGATATAATGACTCAAAGCATGTGGAGATAATCATTAAAGGACTAGGTTCAGAATTCAGTTTTTTGTATTTCATAAAATCTACTGCTTAGTTGCTATGTCCTGAACTGACTCTGGAGGCAAATCTTCTCCAAATCTGGTGACAGCTTCTTCACTCATGGCTGCATTGGACCTCTTTGAACTGCCACTGCTCGGGTCAGCACTGGTTTGGTGCTGAATCACACGTCACCTTCAGAATTGAAGATTCCATTGTATTCTGATTGATTAACCGGTTGGCGCACTTCTTTCCGCTGCTTGACCTCACGCAACCTATCCAAGCTGACCAGTGCGTCTATTGATATAATGACTTAAGGCAAGTCTAGAAAATCATTAAAGGACTAGGTTCAGAATTCAGTTTTTTGTATTTCACATAAAATCTACTGCTTAGTTGCTATGTCCTGAACTGACTCTGGAGGCAAATCCTCTCCAAATCTGGTGACAGCTTCTTCACTCATAGCTGCACTTGACCTCTTTGAACTGCCACTGCTAGGGTCAGCACTGGTTTGGTGCTGAATCACATGGTAAATGTTTTCTGGAACAGTTTGAGGCTGCAGAATGTTTTTTGGGTAAATGTGGGCCAGGTAGCTTGGGTTCAAACAGTCTGGTGGATTGGAATGACTCTGTGGGATAGATGTCAGCCTTACAGGCCGTCCTGGACTGGCATAATGAGGTCTACTAAGGTGCTGATTGATCACTGGTTGTATTCTGTGGAAGGACTTGGACTTTTGAGCCTCGGAGTAGCCAAGCATGTCACCTTCAGACTTGAATATTCCGTTGTATTCTGACGGATTAACCGGTTGATGCACTTCTTTCCGCTGCTTGACCTCACGCAACCTATCCAAGCTGACCCGTGCGTAAAAGGAAGCTGCGTTCAGTGGGTATGGTTGGTCAGCTGTGGTTGCACTGTGTTGCGTGAATCTGACCCCATTGAAAGACGAGGCAAGATCATCGCAACTTTGAGCTTCTCTTCTGTAAATTCCATATTCCTTTGTGCCGTAATGACCTCCCCCATTGAACGTTCTGCATGGGGTTTGCCCGTTACAACTTCTTCTCTTGAGCAAACCATTATTGCCATTGTTCATTGTGTTCCTTTGAGGAAAATATCCTGACACAGACAGAGGTAGCATTGAAGGTGGTAAGTCCTGCAAAGAAAGACATCAAGAACCGTTAATTGCTTTTTCCTGACAGGTAGTAGCGAGTATTTTTAGTCAGGGCCAAAGAACCACATCTACTGTAGGCCATTGCCATTTTCGTTGGTAAAGGAAAAAAGATGCAAAAAAGACGTAGCCATTCATCTTCATTTGTTTTGCATGTTGTACAGTGTGTTCGATGATATAGGCTCAATGGCAATTATCTATGCAATTAAGTTACTTACACTTTTTCTGACCCCGCCATTTAATAGAGCAAGCAATTCTACACTTTGAAGTAAATTTTTGAAATTCTAAATCAAAAATTGTGGTTACTACAAAGGATTTAATTTTTTTAAAGTAGGGTTTGCATTTTTTCAAATAACAATTATGTCATTATGCTTTCAACCCTGAGATCTAAGACTAAAATGTTCCCAGATAGTTGAATAATTTTTGAGTGAAGAAGGGTTTTTTTATAAAAATTTGTATTTATGGAGTGACAGTAACTTTAATGCAAAAAATCCAAAATATTGGTCCATCGAAGTAAATTCAACCCTCGATTTGGCATAGTAAACATGTTTTGATCACTTTCAAATTTGGATCAGAGGTTGGTTTTGAGAAATGCTCCAAGTTTTACTGAAAGCACTTTTTGATCAGGGGGCCCGTCTCAGAATTAGGAGAACTTTTTAAAATCGCAAAATTCAAAAATCCAATTTTTCGAAAAATCAAAAACCTTTTTGTTTTTTGAGCTACAACAACCATTCAAACATTTTTGAAATCTTCAGACAAAACTGTAACAATAAGGCAAGGTCAAAAATCGGATATTGTCACAGGTAAAGGCTCTGGAGCAAAATTTAGCCTTTATCAGCGAACACACTGTACTACTGCAAATATACATCTCACGTATATTTTGTGCCTTCTTTTCATCTCTAAGAGTCATTTGGGCTTCTGCAGTGGCAGTAAATGATACTTCTACCATACTGAGGATTCTCCATTTCCGTTCAGAACCGCCCACCCAATAATGAATACTATACACAAGCCTTCTGCAGTTTTGGGACTTGGATGTCAAAGCAGTGGGGCTATCTTCCTACAACTCAATGAAGCATTAAGGGCTCTGAGACTGACCACAAGATGAGCATTTTGAGATGGTCCAGAGTATAGTATTGTGAAAAAAAGCTACATAGTAGGATTAATTTTCTGACAACAAAGGGTGTTTGAAACTGCTCTCAGAGGTGTCGTTGTAACGTCCCACTTGGCCCTTATAACCTTGGTTTGTCGTCACGGGTTGCAAAAAAAAATGATTGTTGTTACGTATCTTGAACAATACAGACTTTGAGTGTGCTTCAACAATGAGAAAATTTGATGGTATAGTACGTGATGTTGATGATACTACAACACATTCTTGAGTAAAGAAAGCAGCAAAGAAAAATAATACTATAGTACATTTTTCCATATTCTACCACTTTCTAAAGAAAATGAGAAGCAGATTGGTTATTCCAATGTTAAAACCATTCTCGAGTTTTTATTGTGTACAAATTGCCCTATTTTTTTTGTCGATGTGGAGGATTAGATATCTGAACAAGGCCAACAAAGCTATAGTAGATTATCTTTGAAGCCAAGAAAAGTTTGTGCTTAAATTCTTGTTTCAAAAAAGCCAGAAAAAAGTATTTTCTTGATGTGAAAATCTGAGGGTGCACTCAGAATTTTTTTAATAAAAAAGCACTGCATCAACAGCACGTGCAGACTAAAAGAAAATTCCAATTTTCTTCAAAAAGCCACTGTAGTGTCTACCGTCCAAATCTTTTATTTGGGTCACTTCAAAATATCTCGGCTCCTGTTGGTCTTATCGAAAAACTAAGACCACTTTATTATATCAAACGACCCATTCCGCTTCTTATGAGCCAAGTTATAGGTCTCTGAGAGAAACTTTTGTTAAATAAAGTTGAGCGCAAAAAAATCGCTGACCAGGCGAAAGCGTTTCTTTCGTCTATCAAAACCGTCAAAGATAATTGCAAAATTTTTTGCTCATCTTATTCCCAAAAGATGTAAAAATTTTCTGGTATAGTTAATTTCAGCCAAAAATCACGTTTACTGTGCGAAAATTGCTGTCAAAAAGAGGCCATCAAAATCGACAACTTTGACTGACTCTGCAATCACTGTGGTACATTTTAGCAAGCTTTTTCTTTGATATTTGCTCATAAAAATACCTAATAAATAATTAATATTACATAATGATTGTTGTAAACCCATGAAATCATCAGGTGAAAAGTGCCATTTTAAGATGCCGTTTCGGATGTTCAACACTTTTGGTCTAAATAACTTTTTTCTGGTACTGTTTAGTGGAGATCCAACTGTTGAATCTGAAAGGTCTCGAGAAGTTGGACTTCATAAAGTGCCCTTAGTTTTTTAATACAACCTGCCAGAGCCGAGATATTTCGACCGACCGAATTAAAAGATTTGGACTGTACTACTACCACTTTCATCTATTATAATTCTCCAACTGCAGTCTGCAAAAATACTTGCTTAGTAACATTGCTGAAGGCGTGAGAAAAGAATAATTTTGCATAAAATGAAACTCAAGATGATAAGAATGCATGGAAAGAAATTTGATTAAATTTTGCCACCCCAGAAATCATACTCTACTCCCAGTGGGAAAATGTGTTTCGTGCTTTTTGGACAGAGATCCAGTGGCAGTAAACTTTACATGGATCAAAAGAGAGAATGTTTCTATTTGCTTTTGATGTATAACCGACTGTCATGTAAAAAAGAGGGGGAGAGAATGCTATATGTCTTCCTTAAGTCTTTTGGTACTTTGTCATATTGCAAACAGTTCCACCCTCAAAGGGAACTCCAATTTTGAATTAAAAGAAGGTAGATGTTGAGTGCCACTTGAGGCAATGACACAATAAACATTTTGTGACTCTTAAAAATGAAGACCGTTTTACTACACCCCGTACAGAAATTGGTGCTTGAAAGATAAAACATCCCCAATCAACTCACGACAGATTGTGATATACTTCCTCCTTTGCAATAAAAAAAGCCGGTGTGACTTTAACGACGAATTAAAAGTCGAAGACGTCAGATACAAACATTTGACCCAAATAACAATTAAAGTACAACTCTTTTGGCGTTTAGCATATGAAATGTAACTCTACTCAAAAACGAACCGTTTATGAGGTATCAGCGATTCAAAAAAAGGGGTCGAGTAGCAAAAAGCCAGTTTTTAGAAAAAAGTGTGCAAAAATAGCTTAATAAAAGGATAAAAACAGATTTTTCGGGAAAAAGTACCTTTTTTGAATCGCCGATTACTCATAAACGGTTCGTTTTTGAGCATAGTTACATTTCATATCGTAAACGTCAAAAGAGTTGTACTTTAATTGTTATTTTGGTTAAATTATCGTATCTGACGTCTCCGGTTTTTAATTCGCCGTCAAAGTCGACCGGCTTTTTTTTATTGCAAAGGAGGAAGTACTATCAAAGGGCAAGCCACTTTTTACTGGAACTTTTTTGGGTCTTAAGATTGGCGTTGAAAGAAATTATCTGTAGAAAGAAAAAAAACGTCTTTTTTCAAAATTTATTAAAGTTTTACTTAATAAATTGAAAATTGACTATTACTCAAAAACGGCAACATTTTGAAACCTTCACCAAAGCATTTCTGGAAAACTGCATCAAACTGCGCCTTCAGTTTAAGAGGGACTTTTTTTCAGTCAAACACCAATTTCCATAAGAGGTGAGTAGGAAGGGGTAACGTTTTGAAGGGTGTTTTGTCTTGGTTCAGGGGACCGTTTAAGACAATGGGAACTAATCTGTCTTACTTGACCCAACCCTCAATTTGCCAAATTACCTCGAATTGAGCGGCTTCCGCTGCTTGCTTTCTCAGCAAATCCGTCGTGGCATATGGTTCTGGATCGTAGCCATCCATCAGGCCAGAAATACCGTTGTTGCAGCGGAAAGTGGACAGGGTTTTGCGATCGATGTAAGTGTACTCGCTTTCTCCACAACTGTTGTTGTTCAAGAGCTGTTTGTTCTCGGAGGTGCTTGGGGATTCTTGGTCAAATCTCCGGTCAATCCAGAGGCTGTTGGAGGTCAAGGATGAGTTCATCAAAGTGGACGTCGTCAAGGTTGACGTCTCCATGATCGAAGAGTGAATTCCTTGGTCAGGGTGACTGATGAGCCCTGAAGTGTGCCTGCTTGTTGTAGAAGTCTTGATGGATGTCTGTTTCCGGACAGCCAGTAACAGGACCAGGACCGCAATCAGGATGACTACCAGACATCCAGCGACGATCCAGGCGAGGTCAAAGCTGTCCGGAATGTCCGCAACTGTTCCTTGAATCGTGACGTAAATTGGACTGGAAAAAGGGCCAGTGCCAATCTCGTTGAAGGCAGCAACCTGGACCGAGTATTCGTTGGAAAGTGAGGTCAAGATGGCCGGAGGTATCCACAAAAGGACCTGAGTCCCTTCACCGATCGGAATAGTCACATTGGTGGCCAGATTCCGTTCAGCCACATTCTGAATTACAATCTGAAAGAACAAAGTAGTATGATTTTTACAAACAGGGGTGCCACAGGTGCAAGATGTTTCTTTTTAAAAAGTCAAGTTTAAAACCCTAATTACCATCATTAAAAGTCTCGTTTGTAAAGGGTTTTCTAGGGGATTTTTTTGGGGTTTTCTACAACAGTCAAACCAGTGAAAAATGTTCGCGGCCAATTTCCAGCCTTCCTGGCCTTCAAGGCCAAAAAATTTTTGCGGATGCAATAATAAAGATTTTAATACCTACAAAATGTATTAGTGACAAAAATTGCTACGACCAACTTTTTATTAATAAAGTTGTGCAAATTTTCACTTTCCAATTTGACGAAAGCGTCATGAAATTTTATGTAGTAAAAGTTTTTCAGATTTTGATGAAATTTTTGTAAGTTGTGCTCAAATATCATAAAAATTTTCTGGTGGGCACGAGAAAAAAAAAATACTGCAATCAATTTTCCAGGAGGAAGAAAAAACTGAAAAATGGCCATTTTTGGCCTTCATTACATAAAAGTAAGCTCATTTTTCATGCCTATGAAGTGGACATACAAATTTTTTTTTATGAATTCACAACTTTAAATTCAAGCAAATTGCAATGACCACAAGAAATTTCAAAAAGATCTATTGATTAAAAGTACTTCAAAATTGAACCTAAAAAAATATTTGTTTGCGATTTTTTCGGCTCCGTCGTGATTTTTGAGATTCATGGGTGCTGTAGCTCAGAACTGGTTGATCCCAAGACCCAAGACCCAAGACCCTGTAAAATTTCATAAGCACTCATTTCACAAGTACTTCAAAATTGAGCCTTAAAAATGATTTTTTGGTTCCGTCGTGATTTTTGAGATCCATGGGTGCTGTAGCTCAGAACTGGTTGATCCCACAAAAATTTCATAAAGACCAAAATAGTAGAGTTTCAAAAAGTAAAATAATAATGAGCCTTTGGTCTGTGGCCTTGAAGGCCAGGAAGGCTGGAAATCGGCCGCGAACATTTTTCACGGGTTTGTACAATTTGGGCTTGAAGCAGTTGCAAAAAATGACGTTTGCAATGTTAATTAAAACCTCAAAAGCTTGAAACACTGTGAGGGAAAAAGCAAGGTCGAGTTGATTCAAATACAACATTAAATGTTACTACATTTCCCCCCTCGATGGCTTCGAGACAAGTTTAAGTTTTTCAAGGCCAAGGTTGATGTGTAAAAAGTCTTTCGTTCTTGTCACAACAACAGCAAAATGAGTAGAACATGCAACTTTTCTCTCAAAGTAGTAATTTCATTTTCAGAGTTTTTTTGTCGAAAAAACTACTTTGGAAAAAAGGGGCTTGGAAAAAAGGGCTTATATATTATTAACTTCTTGCCACCCCATTATATTTTATGGTTGAAAATTGATTATTGAAAGCCTGTTTTCGAATCCTTTGATCTCTCAAAGGAGTCTGTGGCAAATGATGCCTTTGTTTTGGGAACAGTGTGATGATGGCTTTTTTCCACTCTGAAACTGTGACCAATATCGATCTGCAAAACTTTTGATACGTAATTATTGGAGACAATCCAAAAAATCATACTTTCATTCTTAATCTCCCACTAGTACCAATCAACTAAAACTTTGTTGTAATAACTACTTCAAGTATACCTAAAAATCCACCTGCATTCAAGATCAAGTTTCAACTGTTACCCAAAAAGGGTTACACGACGATTCAGCGAATGACGATTCCGCGATTGACAAAATGGCGGCCAGATTTTGACATACTGATGATTCAGCGACTTTTCTTTTTGAAAAAAAGGCCAATTTTTTTTTCCTACCCCTCACGGGTTTCACTTAAAGACTTTTCCTACCCCTCACGGGTGCTGGAAAGGACTTACACTACCCCTCACGGGGTTTTTCTACCCCTGGCGGGAGCTGATTTTTAGTTTAAAGAAACTTTTCCTGACCCCTAACTTGCTCCAAATCGGTAAAAATGGCTTAAACTGACTTAGCTTTTTCTATGTAACCTAACTTTGCTTTCTTGGTTTGGCTAATTTTGTGATTAAGCCACTCAAAAGAAAAGCTTACTTAATAAAGTCGCTCAATCAGCAGTGAAGCCAAAAATGTCGCTCAATCAGCATTCGACGAATTGTCATTTGCTGAATCGTCGTGTCACGCCTAAAAATCCACCTT
Source organism: Sabellastarte sp. h YS-2021 (assembly GCA_964017235.1). NCBI lineage: Eukaryota > Metazoa > Annelida > Polychaeta > Sabellida > Sabellidae > Sabellastarte > Sabellastarte sp. h YS-2021. Next base: position 9,496 of record CAXHLB010000208.1, read on the forward strand.
CATTCAAGTTTCAACTGTTACCCAAAAATTTGTACTACAAAATGAGTGCAATAACTTATAAATCAGATGAACAAGCCTTGTCCTTGTCTTTCCTCCAAAGAAGGGATTTCTACTTTCTGAACCTTTAATGGTTGAGAAGATACGGTGCAAAAATCCTTTATAGATCATTGTAATACTCAAAAGTAATGTACTTTGCCCTCAAGCCTTTTTCGAAAATTCTTTGCGAAATTCTTTAATCTATAAAGATGCTTCTTTTCAAGGTTTTCCGTCCCTCGAGCAAAATTGCATTTTAAGAAGAAAAAAGTCTATTCTGAGAAACTTTTTTCACCGTAACATCTGTCAAAATCTTTAAGCATTGCCTGGGCAGGATATAACCTGAACATTATGGGCATCCTCCATCTGCGTGTGCACCATCTGCTTTCTTTGGATTTGTAGTATGAAAAATTGTTATTGTAATGTTCTGGTGAAAGATGAGGCAAGTAGGAGTTGCAAATACAAAGGGAGATTACGAAGCACTTTTTCCTCGGAGTATTCGAGGCATATACTACATGACTTTGCCCATATTTCTTTTCAACTCTAAACTATAGCAAAAAGGAGTTGCAATTTGACCTATTTTCAACCTAAAGACTGATGTAAAAAAAAGACACTGGGAAAAAAATTCCATATTCGTTAAGAATTTCCTGAAATTTTCTAAGCAAATCGTGGTCAAGCCTTCTTGATTGCCCCTATGGATCATTCAGTCAAGTTATGGAACAATTTTCTATGCCTTTCCAAGCCTATTTCTTCAATATATACTTTTGGACCGGTTTCCATCAAAGAAGAGATTGACAACCAACCACTTGCTTGAAAATGTTGCTTTAAAATTGTACAAAACTGTTCCATGGGCCCTATGTTTGGTGTTCTTTGGATTATTTTGTTAACCTGAGATGCAAGAAACACCATTTGTCTCGCACTTTTAGGGTATTTTAGTCAGAATATGGGGTTAATTCCAGGTCGTTCCTGATTTTGCAATTTTCTTACAATTTTTGTATTTTTCGAATTAGTTTTAAACGTTTTTGAAAATATCTCAAAACCTGTTAGTTTTCTGGAAAAAGCTATAATACATGTTTTGTAGCAAATTTACCCAGCTTTCAGGAAAACTTTAGATTGTAAATATCAGTTGAGTATTATCAGTGCTATGCTTAAAAAAGCCAGTCTCTTTTTTTTGTATCAGTCTTTAAATTTAGAAAATTAAGCAATTTGGATAATCAAGCCAAAGGAAAGTCTACTGAAAACATTAATATATCCTCTTCTTTGCTGGGCCTTTAGGGAAACAACCTTTATTCTTCTGTGAAGAATGTAGGAATTTGATGCATGAGGGCAGAGGCATCAATCATTCTCTTTTTGGGTGCTGACCACTCTACCTTCACAATGTTCCAAAATAACTGACCATGAAGGTTGTAAACTCACTCTGTATCCAAGCAGCTGGCCGTTGTGATGAACATCTGGCACTGAAGACCAAACCACCTTGATCTTGGTCTGGTTGGCCATCTTCGCTTCAACCATTAGTGGGGGCTGTGAAGGCCTTGCTTGATGGGTCTTGGCGACCTTTAAAGGAGAGGAAAGGCCAACAAGGTTGCCGTGAAAAGGCTGGACAAATATTTCGTATTCAATGTGTTCTTCAAGGCCATCAATGACGAGATTGGAAACGGCCTTGGGCACGGATTTGACCTTAAAGGCTGCATATCGATCAGTTCGCCTGACACGATGAAACACTCTGTAACCGTCCACAAAGTCTGACCCTGGTGACCTTCCTGACACTTCCCAGGAGACCCTGATGGCCTTGGGACCGAGGGCTTGGGCATCGACGTTTTCCAGGGTGCTTTCGAGCAAGGCCAACCTCGCTTCTTCCATGTACAAGTCCACATTGGTCGGTTGGCCTTGAATGGTGTTGTTTCGTAAGTCATGGGGATCAAATATGATCAGGTGAGACCTGGCCAGAGCTGATCCAACGGCATTCAGGGCACTGCAAACATAATGGCCAGTGTCTTCCAAGCTTGGGTTTTCAATCTTCAGGGCTCCATCTCCTGCCATGTACATGTTCTTCTGTCTAATCCCAGGCATGATCAATCTACAAGGCAAAACGGATGGTGGCTAGGATAACTGATTTATACCCAGGAGACCCGGGTTCTTTTCAAACTTACCTTCCTTCTTCCTCAAGTATCCAGTATACGGCTGGTTTGGGTGATCCTGTCACCATGCATTGTAAGGTCACTGGAGCCCCCTTCTTGTGGGTCAGGTAGGCCTGAGGTTTGACAGTTATGACTGGAGGTTCACTGACTGTAAGATTGGCTGCCGCAGTCACGGCTCCCATCAGATTGGAAGCCTCACAGACATAAACACCTTGGTCTGAAGGGTGAAGGTTTTGAATACGTAACCCTTTACCGTGAACCAACTGTATTTGGTCCTTCAGGTCCCCTGTCTTGTCTTCGCCAGTGAATGTCAGGGGCTGGGTCTCCGCCTGCCTCGCATGACAGAAAAACTTCGTCTCCAGCAAGAGCCAAGTGGTCAGTTGGTCGTTTGATGAAATATGGTGGCTCTGAAAACAAGGCAGTCCATTAACATCATTTACAACCATCCAAGGACGCAATTTTAGAAGAAGCGGACAGGTAAAGTGTATTTTTGGGAAATTCAGGTCATGGAGTATTGGAGGGATGAAATCCTCTTGCAGATTACTACCGTTAATAAGTACTAAACTTAACCTTACCTAACCCAACTTAGTTTCAGCTACTAGTACATAGCCTTACTTAACCAAATAATATCTTACCCAACTTAACGTAACCTAACCCATAACTTAACTTAACCTAACCTAACTTAACTTAACTTAACTTAACTTAACCTAACCTAACCTAACCTAACCTAACCTAACCTAACCTAACTTTACCTAACCTAACCTAACCTAACCTAACCTAACCTAACCTAACCTAACCTAACTAGATAGACTTAACCTAACTTAACCTAACCTAACCTAACCTAACCTAACTTTACCTAACCTAACCTAACCTAACCTAACCTAACCTAACCTAACCTAACCTAACCTAACCTAACCTAACCTAACCTAACCTAACCTAACCTAACCTAACCTAACCTAACCTAACCTAACCTAACCTAACCTAACCTAACCTAACCTAACCTAACCTAACTTAACCTAACCTAACCTAACCTAACCTAACCTAACCTAACCTAACCTAACCTATTAATATAAAGTTCTGTTTGTTCTGAATGAAGTACGGTGAAGAGGGGTGAAATATGTTCAAACGGCATCAATGTGCTTAAGGAGTAATTCTTCCTGACGCTTCGTACCAAGAATACGTGACCTACATTCATGAGTAAAACCAATTCAAGCACTCAAAGGTTTTTTCTCGGGGAGGGAATTTTATTAGAGCATAACTGGCTCTCTTTAGCAAAGAGCACACCCAAAAAAACGTTGCTACTTTGTTCAGCCAAATCTCCAGAGAACAACAACATAAAATACTACCACTACCATTGGTTGTACTTCTTCATATTGCACACTGAATCTATGCCCTCGTTTCCTTGAAACCTTCAGGTAAGGAAATAGCCAATAACTCTTTCTTGTGGTCAATGGCCATTACGTTTTTTCAAGATGAAGAAAAGGGACTTTTAGCCACGAGAAAATGAACAGAGGGAAAAAAAAGTAATTTGCAATTTCTCCCTACCACACCCTAGAATGGAAACTTTCTTATAAATATATTTCTCTTGGTCCAGCATTGGACCCTGCTGTGTTAAGAAGAAAGTAAGGAACTTTTTTCCTCTCTGTAGAAAGAGAGAGAGAAAAGTTTTGTTTTACTTAATAAGGAGGAACATTATCTGCAAATGTATTTAGTGCCTTCCATTCATCTCCTCCTTCTTTTGTGCTTTCATTTTGTGTTATCAGTACCACTTTTTCAGTACCATTCATGGACCTGGCTATTAGGGCACATCGTCTTTTCACTTTTGTCTGATAACAACTTTGCTCACTCAAAAACGGAATCTGCATCCTCTCAGGATTCCGGAATGGTGTATAACATGTCAATCCGTTCAAGTTTAACCCCCCCCCACATTTTCATTTTAAGATTCCGTCCTTATTTTTGCCCTTACATCAAATGTTTGGCCAAAATTCTTGTGTTTTTGACATAAAAACCAAACTGATTTGCCTAAAAACAGAAATCTCAAATTATGAGGATTCCAAAATGGTACAGTATGTGCCGATCGGTGAAAAATTACTCCCAAAATATCGATTTTTGTGAACGCACTTCTTTGATTCAAACAAAAATGTTTTAAAAAATATTTTCCGTATTTTCGCGCAATTCTTTAAAACCCTCGAAAAACTACTGTTTTTAAAACCGGATTGCCTTGTTTGCTTGTCTTATTGCTCGAGGACGGCTCACTTCACAGCCATAATTGCTAAATATGAAATGTAACCAAGAATTGGAACTTTAAATGTTGACAAAATAATTCTTTTTTAACTCTATCCGTTTGGTCGCAATATTGCAGTAAAGTTGATCGTAATATGCTTCGCAAGAAGGGAGTTGAAGCAAGGCTAAGTGGTATCACAAAAATGAAAATGTTGGGGGGTAAACTTGAACGGATTTACATGTTATGCACCATTCCGGAATCGTGAAAAGTTGTAGATTCCGTTTTTGAGTGAGCAAACTTGCTATCAAACAAAAGTGGATAGACGATGTGCCCTACTGGCTATACTATCAACCATTTACCATACAGATTAATTATAAACTGGGGCGAGGAAGCACTTGAAAGTGTCAGGGTGGTGGCAGTAGGAGTTCCAAAGATTCATTATCTGTCAGGATGTGGAACATCAGAAAAACACACTTCTCCCCCTTCAAGAAGAAGTTGCTGCGAAACTAAACTTTTCATCAAAGGTATAGAAAAACATGGTGTGAATTTACGCACGAACCTACATCGACTCTCATCAGGTCAGGTTATCCTTCTAGTACGTCATTACAGTGGAGGGATCTTCGATGAAGCACCCCTTTCTTTTCCCAGATATTGCAGTATAAATTGTCTTTCCAGGGGATTAAAAAAAGGCTCTTTATTCAGAGCTGCGCTGGAATATCAAAAGTTGAGAGATAAGGGCTGAAAAAACTACAAAAACGATCCCCCCTTACACTACCGTCCAAATCTTTTATTTGGGTCACTTCAAAATATCTCGGCTTCTGTTGGTATTTTCAAAAAAACTAAGGCCACTTTATTATGTCAAACGACCCATTCCGCTTCTAATGAGCCTAGTTTTAGGTCTCTAGGAGAAACTTTTGTTAAATAAAGTTGAGCGCGAAAAAAAATGGCTGACCAGGCGAAAGCGTCTTTTTGTTGTGTATCAAAACTGTCAAAGATAATTGCAAATTTTTTTGCACATCTTATTCCTAAAAGATGTAAAATTTTTCTGGTATATTTGGTTTCAACCAAAAATCACTTTTACAGCGCAAAAAAATGCTCTCAAAAAGAGGTCATCAAATTTGACCTGTTTGACTGATTCTGTAATCACCGTGGTACATTTTAGCAAATTTTTTCTTTGATATTTGCTCATAAAAATACCTAATGAAAAATTAATATTACATCAAGATTGTTGTCAACCCAAGAAATCGTCGGGTGATAAGTGCCATTTTTAGGGTGCCGTTTGGGATTTTTACAACTTTGGTCTCTGTAACTTTTTTCTGGTCCAGTTGGATGATGTTCAACTGTGGAATCTTATAGGTCTCGAGAAGTTGGACTTCATAAAGTGCCCTTAGTTTTTTTATACAACCAACCAGAGCTGAGATATTTCGACCGACCGAATTAAAAGATTTGACTGTATATTTTTCTTGGTACAGAGGCTAAAAAATGTTGTACTATAGTAGTAGTAGCAAGGGGAGGATTGTACTATACTAAAGTTGGTGTCCCCTACAGATGGCGTTCCCTCTTTCCATACCTTCTATTGCTGGACGTCGTTCCCCATTTACTCGTGGGGCGGGGATCTTTTATCATACATTTTGCAGACGAAACTTTTTCTCAGATTATTTGTGAACACATATCTTTTCTCGAGTGGATTTCTAGAATCATACATTTGAAGTGGATTGCTTTTTCCTCCTCAAAAAAGTTTCAAATGTTTATGAAAACTCTGACAGCCAGAACGAGGGCATCATATAAAAGTTGGATTGAATTGGCTTCAAAAAATATCCTTTTTAAAAGAAAAACTTTATTTAAGCAGCAGTTTTGGAACTGATATTATAATATCTTGTCATTTAAGAATCTATAAAAAGGGTTCAACAGTTTTTCTTTTACGTCCTATAGTCATTTGCTGAGTAAATACAGTTATATATACTATATGAGGGATAAGGCGTTGTCTGGGAGAAAGAGTTCCCAATATATATCTCTCGTTTTACAAAATTGATGGAACCCTTTCCCATGTCGACTTGAATAGTCTGCCTATTAGTATGATGTGCAGCAGCAGCTTCAGTAGCCACTCTCGTGTAGTAGTATATAGAGCTTATCCTTCAACAAAAGCAGTAGTCAATATATTCAATTTATTTCCCTAAAAAAGGATGGTATAAAAGAAGTAGAAAGAGGGGGGATTTTTCTTCAGAATTTTGTTGGTCCCATTGTACCACTGCACATAAGTCTTTCTAACACAGTCCTCTCTCTCTACGTAACGAAGTCAGTCATTTTGTCTCTTCAATGTAAGTCACTTAAAAGCCACTATAACATAGTTTTTAATGACAAAAATAGAGGAAAAACGTCATCCACATGCATGTCAAGTCTTAATTGTGTTGGGATTTTATAAGATTTTTGCCTTTGTTTGCTTAAAATTCAAGTAAAAGATTGATCTACATCTAAAAAAATAAAGGGACTTCAATTCTTCAGTAATATCAAAATCCAAGCATCAAACATAGGCATTGTATACAATTTCTAAAAGGGCTGGTTGCTTAGGATGTTCTTTGCATGTTTTCATTGATACTAGGGCCAAATATGACCAAATTTATGATGATTTTGAGGTTCTAGTCACAAAAAAAAGTAAACGAATCATAGATATTTGATCAGGCTGCTAAAATTCTCAAGTAATGTCAGAAATCAAGCAACAAACATATTTATAGTATACCATTTCAGAATGGCCTGGTTATTCTGGATGTTCTTTTCGTGTTTTCATTGATACTAGGGCCAAATATGACCAAATTTAGGGTGATTTTGAGGTTCTAGTCACAAAAAAAAGTAAACGAATCATAGATATTTGATCAGGCTGCTAAAATTCTCAAGTAATGTCAGAAATCAAGCAACAAACATATTTATAGTATACCATTTCAGAATGGCCTGGTTATTCTGGATGTTCTTTTCGTGTTTTCATTGATACTAGGGCCAAATGTGACCAAATTTAGGGTGATTTCAAGGTTTCGGTCACATAATAAGAAAATGAATCGTAGATATTTGATCAGGCTGCTCAAATTCTCCAGTAATGTCAGAAATCAAGCAACAAACATATTTTTAGTATACCATTTCAGAAAGGCCTGGTTATTCTGGATGTTCTTTTCATATTTTCATTGATACTAGGGCCAAATATGACCAAATTTAGGACGATATTGAGGTTTCGGTCACAAAAAAGTAAACGAATCGTAGATATTTGATAGGGTCGAGCTCCAAAGTCTCTACTTTTTAGTTAAAACAAGATGAAAAGGACTTTTTTGTGCTCTGAAGGAACAAGGTTTTGTATACATAAAATGTATATTCTTACCATGAACCCTGAGTCTGACCGGTCTTGAGTCTCGAGCGGCCGCCAGATTTTTGGCCGAGCATTGGTAAAGACCACTGTCCTCTTTGCGAACACTTTGAATGATCAGATTTCCACCACTGGCTTTATCAATGATGATTCTAGAAAAGCAAAATGAATATATGAATGGCCTTGAAGAATTTTATGCTGGGAAGGTCGTTTGGAAAATGTGGTTCCAAAGACGAAGAACTGTAACTGATATTGGAAAATGGAAAAACGCTTTTGAAATTGAGTAGCCTTACATGTAGCCTAACAAAGGACCAAAGTTTTACATTATTTTGCAAAGAACAGCCTTTAAAAAGAGGACCTTATACACATTGCGGTTGAAACTTTTTTTGTGTGGCCTTTTTCTTTACCTTTTATCTGAGTAGTTAAGGTCCAAATGCTGGCCATCTTTCTTCCACGTTATCACTGGTGTTGGATGACCTTTGGGCGGTGCACAGGTCAGCACTGCTTCATCACCAAGAGCCACATTCACATCATCAGTAGTAACCCTAAATTCTTCTTTCAGGTCTGGAAAAAAAAGTAGACCAAATGAGTTTTTTTTAATACCAAAGTATTAATAATAAAAAGAAGAGAAAATTCTGCTGAGTCATGATTTGGATTCAATTTTCTTTTACGTTGTAAGTATTTTTAGTGCAGCAATCACGTTCTCCCATTACACACACAGTTTCCGAAGATGGCTTTACCGTCATTGCGTCGAATATAGAGCAGTTTTGTGCTTGTAAATGGCCAAATGTATATGCATATAGTGTTCCGTGTGCTCGGATGCTTTCATAACGCCAAGGTCGAATTTTTAATGCTTTGTTTTTCAGCAAAAACTTTAGCCTCCCCCAAAAATATATATTTATACATAAGGAACCTTTGTTGAAAAAGAGCAAAAAATATGTTTAAAGTAGACGCTGATCGAAAACAGAAGACAGGATTTTTAGCACATCTCTGGCAATATGCAACTGATTTTAACGATTTAAAGTTTTCCTGAAAGCTAGTTAAATTGGCTACAAAACATGTATTCATAGATTTTCTCAGAAAACAAACAGATTTTGAGGTATTTTCAAAAATATTTAAATTGTACGTAGTAACTTTTTACTGCTAAAAACAAGGATGACAAGAAATTAGCTCATTTTGTTGGCTAAAATACCCAATGGAAGCAAGCAAATGTCTTTCTTGCATCCCAGGGTAACCAAATTTAACAAAAAACACCACATTTAAGGGCCCATCAAACCTATTTTTGGTCATTTTAAAGCAACCCATTCGAGCCAATTTTGGGTCTTTTAAGTCAGTTTAAGATTAAGTGGATCAAGAAGTGCCTTGAAGTCATTTTGACTTGTAAATGATGAAAATGTTGACCCATAACTTGACTGAATGATACACAGTGGCATCCAAGAAGGTTTAACCAAGATTATAGTTGAGAAATTTTCAGAAATTTGTTTTTAATAGGTTTTGGAAAAATGCCTTTTTTTTTTTGAACAGCACTTCCCTCTTCTATAGATTGGTTTACATATGTTTCGAGTAGTTTTTGTTTCAAGGATTTTCTTCAACATGTACATTTGAAAGACAAAAGGGAAATGGAAAAGATGGTAATCTTTTCATTGTTAAGGGGTGGTTGTAACCAACCCCCTCCTTAATGCAAAGACTATTTGACTTTTAAATGCAAGCCCAAAAAAAGTTTTTACTTTTTGACAATTATACAATTCTGTGTGTGCAACACAAAAGATTACAGATAAGGACACAACAACCCTTTTCACACACAAAAAAAGAGTCCCTGGTTACTCCAATCCCTGCATAATTCTCCATTCAGTATATGGACCAATTTATATTTAAAAACCCATTCTCCCTTGGGAGTTTTGAGGGTTTGAAGCCCCCCTCCTTTTTCCTACTAACGAACTATAGTATTGGAACCCAATTTCAACATATTGTTGGGGTTTTTTTTCTCGTTCTAAATCCAACATCAGAATACCAGATATCCTTTAAGAGGCTTTAAAGGTTTTTTTTGTCTAAATTGTGAGCCATTGTCAATACAGGATTTTGACTTTCGATAACAAGGATCTTCACTGAAGGGGAGAAAGTCTCCCCAGTCTGTTTTCCCACAGTCTGGAAGAAAAAAAGTGCCCTACTTTGATTTTGCAAAGTCTTTTTGATTATCATGATATTTATGTCATGGATCAAATGAATCTAATCTTAATTTCTTGGTTTCTAATCCAGCAGCCAAAAATATAAGGGGGACAGCCAAATCTGCAAAGAGTAATTAAGTGTGCATCCCACACTGTCTGGGACAACAGATCTGTGAGGAGGACATTGCACTCTGAATCGAGAAATCTGTGGTTGCCACCCTTCCCTCCCTCTCCTTTTTTTAGACCAACAATTTTTTGGAAAAAAAACTTTTCAAGAAAGTTTTCTTTATCCAAAGAAACAAAAATTGTATATTTGTTCCTTCAATGTTATGATGTAGGAAATGTATAGTATTGACCCCCCTTAGTGGTTATGATGACACAATGCTGTAAAATCACGAACACCCAAATCCCCCCTGGATGTGTCTGGTGGAACAAAGTGTATTGTCACAAATGTCAAACAGGCCACGGAGTTTCTTTAAACATACTACGTACTGTGGTGGGTTCTTTCAGCTTTGTACTACACCAGATAACAACTTTTTCATGCTTTAAGCATACATGACAGGGACCAGCAGTGTGTGTCTACTACTTCTTTTGGAAAAGAAGGCTCAAGATAGTACTTGAAAAGAGCTCATTTGTCACTGGCAGATATCAGAACAGGATCTTTTAAAACTTTTTTCTTCTTCACGAAGAAATGAACAATGCAGTATAAAAGTCTTTTTTTTTCAATTAGACATATGCAACCATTGGTGTCACAATTAAATGGTCTACTAAATCAAGAATTATCTATTTGTATCTTGGGTTGCAATTTATTTTACATTTTTTACATTTTTTATGCCTTTTTTGCCTTTTTTGCCTTTTTTGCCTTTTTTTTGCCTTTTTTTTGCCTTCTTTGCCTTTTTTGCCTTTTTTTTGCCTTTTTTTTGCCTTTTTTTGTATTCTTTTCTGATTTGTTTTTTCTTGTTTTTTCCTGATTTTCTTATCTTTGCCATTTTCCTATTTTTCCTATTTTTCTCATTTTTCTCATTTTTCCTTATTTCCTTATTTCCTATTTTTATTTTTATTTGTTTTTCTCAAAGATGGTTTTTCTAATTTCTTATTTAGCCTTATCCTATTTCTCTCATTATTCTCATTATTCTCATTATTCTCATTTTTTTTCATTTTTTTCATTTTTCTCATTTTTCTCATTTTTCTCATTTTTCTCATTTTTCTCATTTTTCTTATTTGTGCCTATTTGTGCATTTTTTCTTTCTTTTTTTTTTTTTTTTTTTTTTTTTTTTGAAATTCCAATTATTTTTGATAATATCTCAAGAATGGTTGGTTTTCTGGGTAAAGCCATTAAGACATATTTTGTAGCCAATTTATCCAACTTTCAGGAAAACCTTAAATTGTGTAAATCGGTTGGGTATTTCCAGAGTTAGAGTTCTCTTTTTCATCAGTTTTCAGTGGAAGTACCAGTAAAAGTTGACTTACATGCAATTTCCAAGGTTGCATTGCGAGATTTTGCGACTCCGTTTGAACTTGTTGCCACACACCAGTAAACTCCCGCGTCTTGTTCCTTCTTGCTTTGCATGGCTCTCAGAAAGAACAGGCTTCCGTCTGGTAGCTTGATTCGGTGGCTTTGAGGATCATTGGGTGCAGTTTTGACCAAAACCCCGTCCTTGTACCAATCAATGTCTGGCTCTGGGTTTCCCGAGGCTTTGCAGCTCAAGGTAACTGGTTCATTTCTAGCCACTGTCATGTTCAGTGGGTGTTCAGTGATCAGTGGACCATCTGGATGCTGGATGACAGCTGCTGAAGATGTGGCAATCACTGAAAGCAAAAAAAAAAAAGGATTATACTATGGACAGAGTGTCACCATGATGACTTGCTTTTCCAGCATCACATTAATAGGGATGTTGAAGCATCAAAGAACGGGAGGTTGCTGCGCGCTTGGTGCGTACCTTGTGAACTAAGAAATACGAACATTCAGAATTATGGGCCTCTTGGCAAATTCATAATCTTTTCCAATAAACAAAGAAATTAAGTAATGGCATTTAGAAAGTTTTAGAGTCGTTGATGAATCCATTACCCTCTCAATTAATGAAATATTCACAAAAAACATATCAAATCTCATCGATGACGTCATCAATTTCTCATTGCTTACGTCATCTCCTGCGGCCACCGTTTTTGTTTTGTTTTTCCCGCTCAGGTGACCTCCTCCTTTGCTACTCTTTGAAGCTCTCATAAAAAACATCGTGTTCCAAAGCCAGACTTAAATTTATTTCATAAAATGGCCAGTGAAGAACCTCAAGAGGTCGTCAAATCCAGAGGAGCGAGGTACTGTTGTGTTGTGGGTTGCCATTTTAATACGAAGAGGGACAATCATTTAACGTTCTATAGATTTTCCACAAGAAATCTTGAGCAACGTAGGCTTTGGATCAAAGCTGTGAACCGCATGAATCCTGATGGAAGTTTATGGCAGCCAAAAATGAATGACCGGATTTGCTGCTCACATTTTGTCGGAGGTGCCAAAAGTAATGATCCTGCTCACCCAGCATTTTCACCTACGTTGTTTGGCAAGAGTAAAAGCAAGCCTTTTGAAGATCTGCGAAGGTTTGACCGGCAAAATCGTCCACGCCCAGTTCTGTTGGAGAAGGATCCAGAATCCTTGCCCGATCCAGAATCCTTGCCCAATCCAGAACTTTCTCCTGGTCCAGAGCCATCAAAACCACCAACTGTATCGATTGAAGTTCAAACAGATCCAACAGATGAACAGCCTGATGCTTTTGTGTCTGAAACATCTTTCAGCTTTGACGGTGTGGGTGTTCAAGCCTCTATCCCGGTCAAATGTCAACTTCATTCTAAATCAAAATGCAAGTTTGTCGAGACAGACTCCAAGAGCACAAATACACCCAAACCTCCAGAACCGCGATTTTTTGACAAACTTCGAAATGATCGTGAGTTTTCATCGTGGAGTGGAGTCAGCAAGCCTTTTTTCTACACGCTTTTGGATTTGTTAAAGTCCAATCTGAAAGGCAGCCAATACGTTTCAAGAGAGGATAGACTGTTAATCTGTTTGATTCGACTGAAAACTGACCTTACCTTTACATCCATTGCTCCGCTTTTCAATCTCACCCAGTTCTCAATATCCGCCATTTTTCAAGAAGTCTTGGCAAAACTTTACATCATTTCTAAGGCTATGGTTTTTTGGCCCCCAAAGGAGAGGATCCAAGCAAGATTGCCAGAGTGTTTCAAGGACACCTATCCTAACTGCCGCGTAATCTTAGATGCGACTGAAGTCAAAATTTGCCGTCCATCAGATCCAGTACAGCACAACTTAACTTGGAGCGATTATAAAGGAAACAACACTCTAAAGTTCTTGATCGGTTGTGCCCCATCTGGGGAGGTGATCTTTCACTCAAAGGCGTATGGTGGCAGGGTTACTGATACCCAGCTCACCAATGAGTCTGGTCTGTATGACCTTCTGGATCCAGGGGACCTTGTCCTTGCAGACAAAGGATTCCCAAATATCAGTGCAAATCTGAATGATAAAGGATGTATCCTCGTGATGCCACCCTTCAAAACTGGCGATCGACAGTTTAGTGAAGCTCAGAACTCAGAGTCCTACAAGATAGCTCGTGTGAGAATCCATGTGGAACGTTGTATTGGTCGCCTGAAATATTTTAAAGTGCTAAAATTCTTTCCATCTTCTTTACAATCATCAGCTGATAAAATTATTTCGGTAATTTGCTTTCTTGCTAACAATTTTCCTGACCTGATCCGCGACGTTGAAAATGATAACTAAAATACAAAACATTGACTTGTCTCACTCCTGACTCCAATTTTTCATTGTTTTTTTTTCTGTAGGTTTCTCAAGCTACAGATCTCGCAAAATCAAAAGGGTAATGCTTAAAATCAAACATCACTTTTGTCTGAAACTCGCGAATTTTTTTATTGGTGTGTGGTGTTTGTACCAAATTTCGTTTAGATTGGTCCACTGGATCATATAAAAAGATACGCCTTTCTAAGAGTCGTTCGAAGTGCTACTATCAAAGCTTTGGCGAAAGTCGAAAAGGTCAATCTTTCGGAAAGCTTTTGTCGGGATTGAGTTGACCAAGTTGTCTTAAATTTTGACACCTTTAAGATCAATATCTTAACTCATGTGTACCAAATTTCGTTCAGATTGGTCGACCGTGTCATATGAAACGGACCGTTTTTCAAAGAGTCGTTTCAAAGCGCTGTTATGTTATCAAAGCTTTGGCGAAAGACGGAAAAAGGTCAATCTTTAGGAAAGCGGTTCTCAGGATTGAGCAAACCAAATAGTCTGAAATTTGAATACCTTTCAGATCCATATCTTAACTCAATGTGTATCAAATTTCGTTCAGATTGGTCCACCGGATCATATGAAAAAGACCGTTTTTCAAAGAGTCGTTCGAAGCGCTACTATCACCACTTCGGCGAAAGTCGGAAAAAGAAAATCTTTCGGAAAACGTCTCTCGGGATGGAGTGGACCAAATGATTTGAAACTCGCACAGTTTTTTCATCAATGTCTTAACTCAATGTGTATCAAATTTCGTTCACATTGGTCCACTAGATCATACAAAAAGATATGTTTATCTAACAGTCGTTCGAAGCGCTACTATCGCCACTTTGGCGAGTCAAAAAAAAAGGTCAATCTTTCAGAAAGTGGTTCTCGTGATTGACAAAACCAAATTGTCTAAAATTTTGACACCTCTAAGATCAATATCTTTACTCAATGTGTACCAAATTTCGTTCAGATTGGACCACCAGCTCATATAAAAAAACATTTTTCTAAGAGTCGTTCGAAGCGCTACTATCGCAACTTTCGCGAAAGTCGTGAAAATGGTCCTATCTTTGTCTCGATCTTTGTTTGCTGAGATGCAATTCACCTAAACTATTAACACATATGTTAAGGATGATATGTACCAAATTTCGTTCAGATTGGTCGACCGAATCATATGAAACAAACTGCTTTTTTAAAGAGTCGTTTCAAAGCGCTGTTAATGAAACTTTGGCGAAAATCGGAAAAAGGTCAATCTTTCGGAAAGCGGTTCTCGGGATTGAGGGGACCAAATTGTCTCAAATTTGGAGAGGTCTTAGGTCAATCACTAAAGTCGATTTAAACCGAAAATCGTTCCGATTGAATCACCGGATCATATAAAAAATACGTTTTTCTAGGAGTCGTTTCAAAGCGCTACTATCGCAACTTCGGCGAAGGTCGGAAAAAGGTAAATCTTTCGGAGAGCGATTCTCAGGATTTAGTGGACAAAATTGTCTGAAATTTTGACACCTCTAAGATCAATATCTTAACTCAGTGTGTTCCAAATTTCGTTCAGATTAGTTGACCGGATCATCAAGACTTGCGTTGTCTTTTTATGGTGGGGCAAACGATTATGAAAATAGTATACGAAAATTACCTGCGCCTTAGAGATTCTTCTTGGACAGTCGGTCTTTTTTCCAGCTCTTAAAGGCTTGCTGCTAAAAGTCTGGACTTAACAACCATTCTTGAGAGGGTAACTTTCCACGTCATCACGCAGCTAATACAAAAGCACAAGCAGAACAGACGCAGACGCAGACGCAAAGGCCTGCTGAGCTGCCTTGTAGCTTCGACGCATGAAAACACTGTTAAAAATCCTTTTGTAGTTACTGACTGAACATGAACTGCATGAATACCTGTTACCCAAACCATCTCAGAAAAGGTACTTATAAACCAAGAAACGACAAACTAAATGCACCTAAGAAAAATTGTTTGTTTTTTATCATGAAGAAAAAGTATTGGAGAAAAGTTAACAGTGCTTACTCTTAACGAGTTGAAGCTCGCTCGCAGATTTATTTCGGATTAAGTGGATCATTTTTAACCAAAAATCGAGTTGTTGGAGGTTGTTACAAGTTTTGTGAAGATTTCTCAACCAATGCTGGCAATATTTCAGTGAAGTACGTCCTCTCAAGATTCGTTACAACTTCCTACAGGTATTGGTCGTCACGCTCAACATCAATGATCTTAAAATCCACTTCAGAGAAGATAAATAGATGTGCTTCTTTTAGGTTGCTGACCAGGAGCTGAATCTGAACTTGGCAATAGATTGAGTGCGACTTTTTAAGCTTATTGTTCTCGATGTAATCCACGTCAATCTTTGCCTGAACATTTCGAAATGGACACTTTATCTCCAGGATTCGCACTTTGCTGTCAGGTGATACAGAGATGCCGTCAGGTGAAGCAGCCAGAAAGCAATGTTGCCTGTCAATGATCAAGCCAACATCCTCAACCTTACAACCAGTGACTTCGGAATATTTTTGACGTGCCAAAGCTTCCAAATCACGTCCGTACTTCAGGGCTCTCAGGTCAGAGGGAGGTGACTCGAAAAAATATCGTAATCTGGTGTGTTGCTGGCGGCCACGGAAAATTTTGTGTGCTTTTGATGCCGAAATTCGCACGGATCGCTCTTTAAACCATACATGGCTCTTTGACTGTTGAATGGTTAGTTCACAAATATCTATGATTTGCTGCTTTGAGCGTTGAACTTTTTGAGAGTAAAATTCGTACTCTTCTCCCTTTAGGTCATCAATAACGGTCTTGACTTGAACTTTGCTGGAGTGTTCTTGATTGCCAGTAGTTGGGCTGACAATTTTGGAGTGGAGTGACGGAGAACAAGCATCAAATAAGCCTGCAACCACTGGACCTAAGGGCTTTTTGACCTCCGGCAAAGGTTGGGGCACTGCAGGAGCTGTCAAGAGCTTGTAGATGGAGCCATCTGTGCAGTTGTTCTTTGCACACACTTGTTTGAAGTCGTTCAAGAGGTGAGCTGAAGGCATCTGAAATCCAGTGCAGGTGTCTTTTCACTGCCAAAGATGCATTCCAATTGTCTTTCCTTTGGGATACAGTTTTAAGGAATGAGCACTAGGTGCTTTCCACGTACTAGGCTTGTCTGTCTTGCTCTCAGAACGTTCAGCATTGACAAAGAACATCACAGCTGCACAGTGCTTACAATTTCCATTAATTCCGGCAATACACTTGCAAAACGCCGACACAACTTCACGATTTTGGTCAAGTGTCAATTCAATGAAGTAGGGATCTTTGCGGATGGACTGTTCTCGTAGACAATAGGCTTCAATTCGTTGACGTGGACTTTCTTTTGATCTCCTTCACGTTCGTTACATGAGAGATCATTTTGAGACCGTTCTCAAGCAGAGACTCACGCAAGCCCGGAAATAAAATCGGCGAAAATCCTCCAAATATTTCAAATTTACGTTCATTGATTGCTTGTGCCATCGTTATATGAACTTTCTTGGACTTAATGAAGAGCTCTGAATCCCACGTGGTTGAAAAACAAAACAAAAACAAGGTTGCCTTTGCCGGACGTGGATTCAAGAGTGAAACAAAAAAGGTTTTCAACGGGAAGGAAAGAGCGGCAAACACAGCATTCATGGGCTTATGAAGTAACATATTTCATCCAGTATCTCCACTATAAATGACTTTTTCAGGAAAATATCGTTAATATCAATTGGAGATGGATGGGTTCTTTAAAAATATTATTATAAGTGTTTTGCTCAATAACAATTCATATGCTGGAAAACTTGGCAACATTTTCACGGCCCCGTTACATAACTTATGTAGTGCTTTGCGACGCGTACTACCCAACTAACGGCTGGGCCTTAACCCAGATGGCGCTAGTGTTGCAAAAAAGGAATGCTTGGGCATCCCTATACTATACCTTGACAGAGCAAAAAAAGTGTCCTACTTTCTGATTCAAATTAAAGCCCTTTTTTATACTTACTAAGCATCACTCAATTTGTCACAATGTAGAGCACAAAAAAAGAGGACTCTCTGGGGACACGATTTTTGGGTCAGGCTCTCATTTATCTCCCCTTCATTTACTCTTTGCAATTTTGAGATTATATACTGAGGTTAAGGGTGCCACCTGAGAAATATGGGCTTAAAAAAGGACCAATTACAGTCCAAATCTTTTAATTCGGTCGGTCGAAATATCTCAGCTCTGGTTGGTTGTATCAAAAAACTAAGGGCACTTTATGAAGTCCAACTTCTCGAGATCTATAAGATTCTACAGTTGAACCTCATCTAACTGGACCCAGAAAAAAGTTACAGAGACCAAAGATCAAAAAATCCTAGACCGTATCCTGAAAATGGCATTTTTCACCCCATGATTTCTTGGGTTTACAACAATCATTGTATAATATTAATTTTTCATTTGGTATTTTTATGAGCGAATATCAAAGAAAAAAACCTGCTGAAATGTACCAGGGCAATTCTCAGAATCAGTCAAATTGGTTGATTTTGATGGCCTCTTTTTGACAGCAATTTTCGCACAGTAAAAGGGATTTTGGCTGAAACCAACTATACCAGAGAAATTTTACATCTTTTGGGGATGAGATGAGCAAAAAAATTTTGCAATTATATTTGACGGTCTTCATATACGAAAGGAACGCTTTCACCTGGTCAGCGATTTTTTTCGCGCTCAACTTTATTTAACAAAAGTTTCTCCTATAGTAGAGAGCTGAAATATGGTTTAATAGAAGCGGAATGGTCGATGGACATAATAAAGTGGCCTTAGTTTTTCGATAAGACCAACAGGAGCCGAGATATTTTGAAGTGACCCAAATAAAAGATTTGGACGGTACAGTCACACACACACATGATGTTTTCTTAAGCAGAGATCAAAGGGCCCCAGCAATTGATGAATGCCTTGCCAAGCCAAGCATGAACTCAAACAAAGGCTAAACCTACAATAATATACAACAACACCTAAAGCAAATACTTATAACTGTAGTAGACAAACAGAAGGGCCTACTTGAGGGCCTCTTAGTAGAATGGGCCTTACACTTTTACACAAGAGGACCTTATATTAGTATCCATTATGAAGGGACCCTCATGAAGGGCTACTACTACACAAAAGTTGCCCTCATGAAAGTGGAAAATATGGAACTTTTATTTGGAATATGTGGGTCCCTTTTTCTTGGCAGCAAAAAAGAGGATTGGGTAGCCTTGACTTTTAAATACATCCTGCTCAAAATGAAAATACTTCCTGTGGATGATTGCTGCTAAGAATTGGAAAGCATTTCAAGGTCGATTGGCATGACTATCGTAAAGATTCCCACTGGCCTTCCTAAGATAGAAAAAAAACCTTTTGTGGAATAGGTTTGGGGCTCAATGTGGCATAACCAAAATAGTGACAGGTAAAATGGTCTGGAGAAAATGAAGGAAAAATCATTGTGCGTGTACTTTTTTTTTGATGGTTTACCCTTTCTGTTGTTAGGAATAGAAAGTGTTGTATAATTGGGGAGGAAAAACCTTTTTTTCCATGCCTGTTGGATGTGGTACAGTCGTTTTTGCTTTTGTACACCATACAAAGGGGCCCTCAAAAGAGTGTGTTGTATGTGAAGAGATATTGGCAGTAGGACAACTACTACAAAGAGAGAAAAGTGGTCACAACATCTATGGATGGATGGCTTGCTTTTTCCTCTTTTTTCTGAGGGAGTTGTAATAACACTATTTTTTTTTTGATGAAAAGTCGAAATCATTTTCCTTTCATCTCTACCCCCTTTTTCTGGATCAAAAAAGGGCGATAACTTTTCACATATTTTCATCAGGTTCTGACCGATTACAAGACGATTTCGCGAATGACGATTGCACGAATGACGATTGCACGATTGACAAAATTGCAGCCAGATTTTCACAAACTGACGATTCAGCGACTTAAAAAGGTCCAAAAAGATTCTACCCCTCACTTTCTTCACCAAAAGACCTTTCCTACCACTAACGGACTTCGAATATGAATCCTTTCTACCCTTAGTGATGTTTTCTACCCCTGGCGGGACTTGACGTTTTAGTTTAAAGAAACTTTTCCTGACCCCGTTACTGGCTTCAAATCGGTAAAAAATATCTTAGACTAATCTAACTTTAATCTACATAACCTAACTTTGCTTTGTTAGTTTGGCTAATTTTGTAATTAAGCCACTCAAATGAAAAGCTTACCTGATAAAGTCGCTCAATCAGCGGCGCAGGCAAAAAAATGTCACTCAATCAGCATTCAACGAATCGTCATTCGCACAATCGTTGTGTCATGATTCTGACCTGTTGAGATATTTCTTATTCCAAGGCCAGGTATCACTATAAGTCTTTGTCGTAGATTCACAAGACTTGGCACTTGTTTGAGAAAGAAATCATTATGGAAATTCTATCTCTTTTTGGCATTGAAAAGCAGGAGGAAGTGGGACAGGACTGTCGATCAAAAACCAGCTCTTTGATGTCGTTTTTTAGAAAGAAAAAACCTCGCAAAATGTAAGAAAATTTTTGCATATAAATGACTTGAATATTTCACAGAAAACAATAACCAAACTGTCTCTTAAATTCAGTGGGGAAAGGAGGTTGGTGAAAATGTCAAGATGGTGAAAGTACATTTACCACTAATTGCAATACAACACCATTATAAGCATCAAGTAACACCAGATATAATCGTCTTAAGGATGCAAATATAGGGAAAAGTAGGTTGCAAAGCTTGTTGCTGATTGATTGCTTTACGTCAAGGGCTTCTCTCATTTCCCAATAATCTGACTCTCTGTGCAAAGCTGTGTTGCAATCGTTTATCACAAATGTAGGATTTTTGCAATTCCTCTCATTGCAGATATTTTCTCGCGAACGTTTATCTCCTCTGCATCAAATTTCTCTGTATTTTTAAGGCAAAAGAACCTTCACTGTAAGAAGGGAGGCCAAGAGGGAAAAATAAGGCTGGGGTTTAAGCACCTTGTTTATCTCCAAACCGCACACACTGTAAACTATTTTTCACCAACTTCTCAACCACAAAAAAAAGTTTGTTTTTTCTGAGCAAAGTTTATAAAAAAAATCCCCAACTTTTTTGCTTAAAAAATTACTGTCCACAGACTTACAGTGTTTATATTCTTGGGAAAAGGATTCTTCAAAAAAAGAGTAATAACAGTAACAATTTTTATGCCAAAACTATTACGATTCAATTCCAGCTTTTTTTACGGGAAAGGGGGACCAAAACACAGCAGAAAAAACTGCAGAAAGAAAAGGAACTGTGGTATGCAGTTTAAACTCGCTAAAACTGTTTCCGTTGGGAATTTCTTTTTTAAGAGATTTCTTTTTTACCCTCCAAGGTGCAAGTAATGGGTTAATGCACTGTATACCGTCTCTTGTCACAATTTCAGACATCTGGATATAATGGATGGAACGTGGCTTCATGGATTTTGTTTTGGCCCTTATCTGCCATGGAGAAACAAATAAGGGTGGGAAACGTATGATAGTATGACCTACTTTAGAGTAGTATATCCTCCTTGAGGGGAAGGAAAAAACCTTTTCAAAACACTGAGGCATCATCATACATTAAATATATATAGATATTTGCTACTGTCAAACAAACCATATATATTCTAGAAAAAGGAAGCATAGAATCTCATTGGTGATTGCCAAAAAAACGTCTCGATTTCTTCTCTCAGCAAAAAAAATATATGTGACTCTTTTTCTATTGTCACTTTTTTGCACACTTGAAATGGGCTCTCATTTTTTTCCCACTACAGTTGTGTCTTTTCCAAACCAAACAGTTTCGATAGCATTCGTATTAAAAATTCCATATTTGTTCAGAATTTCCTGAAAATTTCCAAGCCAATCATGGTCAAACCTTCTTGATAGCTCCTATGGGTCATTCAGTCAAGTTATGGAACAATATTGTTGGCCTTTACAAGCCTATATCTCCAATGTACTACTTTTTTACCGGTTTCGATCGAAGCTGAGTTCGACGAATAACCACTTGGTTGAGAATGTTGCTTAAAATGGTACAAAACTGTTCAATGGGCCCTATGTTTGGTGGTTTTGGATGGTTTTGTTACCCTGGGATGCAAGGAACACCATTTTGTCTTGCACTCATAGGGTATTTTAGTCAGAATAGTATGGGGTTAGTTCCTGGTCGTTCCATCAAAGCTGTGTATGACGACCAACAACTTGCTTGAAAATGTTGCTTAAAAATGGTACAAAACTGTTCAATGTTTGGCGTTTTTGGATGATTTTGTTACCCTGGGATGCAAGGAACACCATTTGTCTTGCACTCATTGGGTATTTTAGTCAGAATATAGGGTTAATTCCTGGTCGTTCTTGATTTTACAATTTTTGTATTTTTCGAAATTTTTGTTTCAAACATTTTTGAAAATTTCTCAAAACCTGTTGGTTTTCTGGAAAAAGCTATGAAAACATGTATTGTAGCAAATTTACCCAGTTTTAAGAAAAAACTTTAAATTGTAAAAATCAGTCACGTATTACCAGCCCTAAGCTTAAAAAAGGCCAGTCTCATTTTTTTTGAATCACTCTTTTCAATCATATATTTAATGTCAACAGACTCCACTGTACACGCCAGTGTCATCTTGAGCCTCTCCAACAAACATTGATCACCTTTTCATTCCAAAACAAACGATAAAATCCAGACCCCCAAAAACAGGACAAAAAACCATCCACTTTTTAGACCATTTTCAAGGTTCTTAAGTGTAATATCATGTAATGGTATCTACTAATACCTCTCTCTTTTTCTCTCAATGATCTGCAAATAAGTACGGTTTGATTGCAGCTCTACTAAATCCCTCCTTATCAACATAAGAGCATATAATACAACCCAACCTTGGAAGTACTATATCTCTTGATAGCTGGAAATCAATCATTTTTTATGGCGTGCTCCATTTGCCGCTTTCTGAGCCCCCCAAAAGCACAAAAAAATAGTTGCTTGGGGGTGCTTAGAGTTGGGTGATAATAGTAGAATGTAGCAGCACATTTTTTTCAAGGCTGTTTTAGCATATCACTTCAAGAATATCAATTTGGAAGAAGTGATATTATACATCAAAAACGTTATCACACAAAAAATGTTCATTCATTCAAGTTGACCTTGTTTGAAATCCATCCTGGACATCATGTCTTCTGGCTTTGATTTGGACGACGATGGAGTGGATCTTGACCTTGACTTTGGGTCAGGTTCATGAGCCCTGAGGGGGACGTTGATTTCGGAGATAATTGGCTACTCATTCCAAGCACCACTCAAAGGACAACAACCTCTACCACCGTTGGCTCAACGCAATCAACCCAATCTCATTTCTCTGAGGCAGACGAATCAACCAATGAGATAGTAGATGATTCTTCTGACAAAGAAATACATAGTAGGTCTGAAACTTTCATCTAAATATAAATAAAATAGGATTTTTTTCAATATAGTCAAACATATCTCAATAACTAAGCATCAAACATAGGCTTACTAGCATACCATTAAACCAAGGTCTGGTGACTCCAGATCTTCAAGTTAGGACCTTTTTACAATCAAGGTCAGATTTTGACCTTTAAAAATGGCCTTGAAAATTCAAAATTTTTAGGGTGCACCTTGAATCTTCCAAAATGCTCATCATATTTATTTAGTGAAATCACTTAATAAAAAATGAATCGTAGATATTTGTTTCTGGACAGGCTTCGGCTCCCTGACCCTTTTAAATGTTTGAACCTGTTTAAACTTGCTTCCAAATCTGTTTCACCTTCAAAGAGGGCAAAATCAGTATCTTACTACTAAGGACTTATAGTACTAAGCAAAAAAAAAAAATCAATTTGAGCTGTTCTAGGGTTACAATCTTTTTAAAAATTTCTAAATTAAAAATTCTTACAGTCAGTTTCAAAAGAAATTTTCAGACCTACTATGCATCTGCTACTATAAAGTGTAAGTACTTTTTTATTAAGTAAAAATTCTCCTTTTATATTTGCTTATAATTTTTTTGTTTTACTATACACAGGTATGTTCTGCTTGGAATTGTTGCTGTGGTCGTGATGTTCTTCGTGGGTTTTTGCCTTACGCAAGACACAAAAAGCAGGCTAGAAAGGCTTCTGAGGGGACCATGACAGAACTAAATGACAGGTTTTCAAGGCCAATCATCATATCCACTACTAAAGATAGATGCTTAATAGATGAATGAAAAAACAAGATTCTCTAAAAAGATCATTCATTTTTTTGCACTGAAGATGTTTTTTAATGAAGGCTTTCTAAAAATAGAATCTTGCTTTTTTCTTTAATTTCACTTGACTGAGCAACCTCATCTTTTATAGAGTCCTTGTCGAAAAATATTGTGAGAGCAAAAATATATTGTAAGCATGATGTTCCTTGCCTCTTACTAATTCAGTAATCCTCAATTTCGTATCATATTGCGTAAGGTCCCAAGGGAGGGTCAGTCCCACTGCTAATCCCATATAAGAGGGTTCCTTGGATATAAATTATTGCTTTTTCTCAATATATACACACAGGAGATTATCCCTACATTATCACTCTTTCACTGATGATGAAGAGTCCTTTCATTTTCTCATTGCTAAAAGCCTAAAAAGGGTTTCAAGTCAAAAAGATGACACACTTTTTTTCATGATTTTTTTCCAAAAACAAAAATGTTTTAGTAAATAAAAAGGATTTTAATTTTTTTTTAGTTTATAATAAAAGAACCTTTTTGCATTCCACTTTGAATAATAGCTTTTTACAATTTTTTAGTAGGGGGAGAAACTACTACTATAAAAAAATCAATGCCAGCTTTCTCTATCTCCGGTCAGAAAGGGGCCAAAAAAGTTGGGTTATGCATGTACCATGTACTATAGGAATGTCAAAGCAAATTAGATTAGTGTTTGTGCAAAAAAATGGCGTTATTTGACAGTCGGGCAGCAGAATCCCCCTCTTGGCTACAGATAAACATTTTCATCTCAGACAACTTACCATCACTGAAAGGCTGCCAAAAGCAAAGGGATCTTATCCTACATCTTATATGTTTCTTGTCCAGATTCGTGACACGACGATTGCACGAATGACAATTCGTCGAATGCTGATTGAGCGACAGGTTTTTGCCCTCACTGCTGATTAAGCGACTTTATATTAAGTAAGCTTTTCTTACAACTGCCCTAATTACAAAATTACCCAAACTAAGAAAGCAAAGTTAGGTTATGTAGATTAAAGTTAGGTCAGTTTAAGCTATTTTTTACCGATTTGGAGCCAATTACGGGGTCAGGAAAAGTTTCGTTAAACTAAAAAATCAATTCCCGCCAGGGGTAGAAAAACACTGTTAAGGTTAGAAAGGATTCATTTTCAAAGCCTGTTAGGGGTAGGGAGAGGTGTTTTAGTGAAGAAAGTGAGTGGTAGAATTTTTTTTTGGACCTTTTTTAAGTCGCTGAATTGTCAGTTTGTGAAAAATCTGGCTGCAATTTTGTCAATCGCACAATCGTCATTTGCGAAATGGTCGTGTAATGGGTCAGAATCGCACGATCGTCAGTGAGTTTTCAAGGCTCACACACCCCTTTCTTTCCATTGCTTTCTTAAATGTGTAGAAAGTAGGAAGGATTTTTTTTTTGAAAAAAAAAGAACCGTGATGCTATAACAATAAAAAATGCAGAGCATGCTTACAGTACTGGTATGGTAAGAAGTGGTCACTAATGTACTTTTTCATGGACGCGATCCGAATTTTTTCATTGGTTGAGCGCCCTAATCAAAATTAAATTATTACGTTTTCGCGGGCTAGAATAAGTTATACATGCATCTTATCTTTTGGTTGATACTCTACAATATTATTGCGTTAACGTGGCGAATTTTTTTACGTGTTTATTCCACCAATGAAAAAAATTAGGATTGTGTCCATCAAAAAGTACATTAGTGACACTTCTTACCATACTAGTACTGTAGGGACACCAGATGTTGGCACATTGTTATTATTCCCTTGTATATGCACGCGAGCAAAAAAAAAATAAGAATATATTTCAATATAGGAAATGGGTTCTTGGGACTCAAATGGGACGTTGGTTATCAAAACAACCACTCTTTTATATCTATATAGTACATGTTTCTTCGAGCAGTACATTATTATCTGTTTAACAATAACAGTAAAGATATGTCTATGTCAGTAAATGGCCATCAAACATAGACATAGTATGCCATTTTCAGAAAGGCCTGGTTATTCTGGAGATTCTTATCATATTTTCAATGTCCAAATATGACCAAGTTTAGGACGATTTTGAGCTTGCGGTTACATAATAAGTAAACGAATCGTAGATATTTGATCAGGCTGTGATTCCATTCTCAAGTAATGTCAAAAACCTTGCACTAAACACAGGCAAATTATAACATTTATGAAAGGCCTGGTTATTCTGGATGTTCTTTTCGTGTTTTCATTGATACTAGGGCCAAATATGACCAAATTTAGGTTACGTAAATAATAAGTAAATGAATCATAGATATTTGATCAGGCTAGGCTTAAAGCCAAACTCGCCAATTTTTAAACATCTTTATGTAAACAAGCATAAAATGACTTTTTACAGCCTTTTTTACATGCTGCTCACTGCAATCAGGACCAAATATGACCAAATTTAGGACAATTTTGAGCTTGTGGTTACGTAATAAGTAAACAAATCATAGATATTTGATCAGGCTGGGCTTAACTCCAAACTCGCAATTTTTAAACATCTTTATGTAAATAAGCATAAAATGACTTTTTACAGCCTTTTTTTACATGCTACTCATTGAAATCAGGACCAAATATGACCAAATTTAAGATAATTTTTGAGGTTCCGGTCTCACAATAAGTAAACAAAACGTAGATATTTGATCAGGCTGAGCTCCAAACTCGCTTTTCTAATATATAGTTATAAGAAGATTAAAAGGACTTTTTTACAGTTTTTTGCATGCTGCTCTGAAGGAGCAAGGTTTTGTACCAAAAATGTATTCTTACCATGAACCCTGAGTCTGACTGGTCGAGAGTCTCAAGCGGCCGCCAGATTTTTGGCCGAACATTGGTTAGACCACTGTTGTCTTCGCCAAAAGTTTAAAATTTTTGATCATAGTTATAAAAATAAAGGTGTAAAGACTTATTTGTGGGGCTTCAGTGAGAGAAATGTTTGAAGAGCAGTAATGCAAGTTGTTCTGGGTTTTCAGCTAGTCAATGAAAACAGTGGTTTATTTCTGTCTAAAACGTCCCATAATTTTAAAGCCTATAGAGACACAAAGCTATAGATTTTTTCCCAATATATTTATCTGATCACCTCAATGCAAAAAAAGGAGCCATATATTATTGAGCAGCAGCAGGAAAAACAAGGATGTATGTCAAGACCAACGTCTCTGCATTTGCTTGATATATAGCAAAAGTGATGATAGCAATCAAGACAAACATTAGTTTCTATTATTGCCAAGTGAGGATGTAACCAATGTCCCTCCCCTTTTTATGCATCATTGCAAGTTGCTCCTTCCCTTCCCCTCTGATGCATACCCTGGTTCCTCACAATTTGCTTTTTATATTGGATCAATAAAGGAGTCTCTCCTGAAGAACCAGGAAACCAATGGTATACCATAAGATATATAATTCCCTAATAAAAAGTAATGCAATAGTTGTGTGCAAAAAATATAGAGCAGCTGGCCCCAATAGTGTTATATTTACAATAGGGTCAACAACAAGAGAAAGAGGGGGTCATCTTTTTCTGAGTCTTTTTTCTCTCTTTCTTTCAAGGAAACAGAAGAATTATTTATTGGATATTGCAAAATGCAGTTCCAAGTGCACATAGTGGTTGCAACCCTTTCTGAGCATTGGTATATATAATCTGATGAGGGCCTTAAATGTATACATATAACTGAAGATTCATCATTTTAACAAGAATTTTTTTCTTATACTTTTTCATTTATACTGAAGCTTTTAAGGTTACAAAATCTTCGTGACACGACGATTGTGCAATGACAATTTGTCGAATGCTGATTAAGCGACGATTTTTGCCTGCACCCCTGATTGAGCGACTTTATTAAGTAAGCTTTTCTTTCCACTGCCCTAATTACAAAATTAGCCGAACTAAGAAAGCAAGATAGGTTACGTAAACAAAGTTAGGTCAGTTTACGCTATTTTTTTTACTGATTTGGAGCCAGTTACGGGGTCAGGAAAAGTTTCTTTAAACTAAAAATCAACTCCCACCAGGGGTAGAAAACCCCCGTGAGGGGTAGTACAAGTCCGTGACACGATGATTGCGCTAATGACAATTCGTCGAATGCTGATTAAGCAACGATTTTTGCCCGCACCGCTGATTGAGCGACTTTATTAAGTAAGCTTTTCTTTCCACTGCCCTAATTACAAAATTAGCCGAACTAAGAAAGCAAAGATAGGTTATGTAGACAAAGTTAGGTCAGTTTACGCTATTTTTTTACTGATTTGGAGCCAGTTACGGGGTCAGGAAAAGTTTCCTTAAACTTAAAAATCAAGTCCCGCCAGGGGTAGAAAACCCTGTTAGGGATAGAAAGGATTCATTTTCGAAGCCCGTTAAGGACAGGAGAGGTCTTTTAGTGAAGCCCGTGAGGGGTAGGAAAATTTTTTTTGGCCTTTTTAAAAAAAAAAAAAAAAAAGTTGCTGATTTTGTCAATTTGTGAAAATCTGGCCGCCATTTTGTCATTCGCGGAATCGTCGTGTAATTCTAAATCTTATGTATCTGATTCGGCATTTGAAGATGAGTGCTTTTTGTGATTTGCTTATGCTATAAAAGAAGACTACTCCAACAAACACAAACACAAAGTGATTTCCTGTGTCCTTTCTTCATGCACTTTGCCTTTGGTTAATTGTCCTGTTGTTTACTGCAGATGCACTTTTGCCCAACAACAGGGTGGATCATAAATCGAGGACATGTCTTCCCTCCTTTTTTTGAGATTGTGCATTATACCGTGTAATCATCAGAAATTGGGCCACAAAGCAGCAGTGATATTCCTTTCGAGTGGCTCTTCTTCAAGTGTCTTTGCGCCCTTGCATCAAAAGTATATATCAGCATCGACCTCTTTATATCACAATGCCAAACAACAACACATTTATAGGGCTGATAAAAAAAGTTTTTAACTATATATATTTTCCTGCGGTACAGATAACAACACAATGAATGATTAATTGCTTTTGTAGTAAAAATACATCCTAGCATAGGACAAAAATAGTATACTACCATTTGTAAAATATCAAAAAAATGGTTTCAGGGGGAGAATAAATGTACTTTGGTGCTTTTAAAACCCATACTTCTTTCACACATTGTCATCATTTAAGGGGTGTTACTGTAGTTCAGCATGATCAAACATTATTTTTTCAGTTCCACTACTACAGACCTAACTCTACATCTGTTAAAAGCAAGAATGTAATGTACATCGTTTGTTGTAATCTTAATTTTTTTAAATCTATAATATAAAAATGGAATGGTTTTTACGATGTCACGCAACTCCTCCGCCGTTTCTGGACCGATTCCGGCGATTTTGGTACCAACGGACAGCTCTCGACAATGAACCAGGTCGTACCAGGGCCATTTTTTAGAATTTCCACTTCGGGACAGATTCAGTTCCGGAAGTTTCATTGCCGGAAACAAATACTTCGAAGGATGCATTTTTTCAAAATATTTTTTTGGAGGAAGATTTTTTGGGAAATCGCGATATTGAAATGAAAAAAAAAAGCAATATTTCAATAAAAAAAGTCAACTTTTTAAAGATGAGGATTTTGCATGGATCAAGACCTGGAAAGATGGTTGTCTTTGCTGATATGATGTAATACTACTACACAGATTGCCGTGGTTATCAAGAATTTTGTGAACCAATCTTTGAATCTCGCATCTGTACCATTACCAAAAGTATTGCGTTTTATATATTCACGGAAAAAGGGACATCAAGCATGCAAGCAAGTCAGGGGCTACGTATCTCTATTAAAGACTGTTGTAACTTTGAAAGAATCTCGGGCCTTGCCTTTTCCATCTTCACGGGAGATCAGACATTCTTGCATGGACAAACAAGAAGAGTAATAGTGTCCATTATTACCAATCCGCGGGCTTGGTCGAAGACCATGGGTATTGCTAGTTATATATAATTCTTGTTTATTACAAATCTAACTCTACATCTGTTAAAAGCAAGAATAAATAGTACTGTTTGTTTGTTAATTGTATATAATGTCATTTTTCTTGGGAAATTGCAACATACAAATGGATAAGGTTTTTAAACTTTCAAAGAATTTTTAAGTTGTATGCAATCCAATCTAATTGCTTGCAAAATCAGTAGGAAATGCAGATTGGTTAAAATTTTGCTTTGCTTTACCAAAAATAAAAATTAAAAAGCTCAAAAAGAGGGTGATATCAAACGTTTCCTAAATGTCAGTGCAGTATACAGTGTCCTTGATGCTGAATAATTAATGTTTTTCCAAAAAAGTTCTTGACGCGCATGTATCATCTCCCTTTCCACTTGAAAGGGAGGAAGTGGTGCACTTACGTAGTAAATGTTCAGAGGCTTTCATTTGCAGCCCTTTTTTTGCAAACGGCGAGATGTAGTAGTAGTAACAAGGCCATGTATAGTAGTAGCTTCCTCTGTTGATGTTGTATAAACTTTTGCTGCTTCTGGCGAGGATTAAAGTGCCAACTTGTCAAAGCAAGGTTTAATTGAAAACATTTTTTTTTGCCAACCAAGATTGATGAAGGGAAAAAAAGTTATCTTTTTTTTAGTGAAACAAAAAAAAATCACAGCAACAACAAACTTTGTTTACAAGAAGGCAAAAAAGTGTTGACAAAACTAATCTATAATACCAAATATAGTCATTTTTTGGGGGCCAAAAAACCTGCTTTCTTTAATAAAACGACGACAGTGTTGCAGTATAAAAGAGGTTAAAAAAAGTACATAGTAACCTTAACATTGTTACTGCTCCGAAAAAGGGATGTTTATGGGAAAAATGTGGCCTTCAATGCGCGTTTTCAAACGAATATTTATGTCCGAAGTTTACTGACTTTTTGTAATGTATTGCAATGCGTACTTCTACCTTTTGTGTTACATGGGGTTCATCCTATTCTACGTGATGATTGCAGTCCTTTCTATGTATAGTAGTAACTCCCTGTGCATCTTGAAACTCCATGCATAAATATATCTTTCTTTACATTCCCAATATCTTTCCTCTCGCTGCACATAAAGTGCTTGTCTTTTAAGAAAGCCAAAAAGGTGATTCCATTGCTGCCTCTTGATAGGGATGTTGAAGCATTTTTGATATTTTCGACCGAAGCGCCCTCTGTAATTTTGTTGGTTAGTACATCCTCTTTTTTATTATGCGCTTATTTAGTAGTAGCGTTTTCCAAAATTTTATTATTGTGGATGGTGTCATAGAGCAAACTGTCATAATATAACGTTTTTTTAATTTGGCTATTCTGAACAAATTATATTACTGGCATTTTGTTAAAAAATTGCTCTGGGGCAAGTTACAGTTTTTTGGCCTTTATGCGGCCTTGATCTGCCTTTTTGGCCTTTTGACTCCATAACATCATAACAGTAATCCAAACACTACTGGATAGGGTTATAAGATATTTTCTACCACTTTTAGCAAAAAAGAATTGATGCATTTTGTAACCATTGAAGTAAAGCTGCAAAAATGACATAATTGATTGACCGTAACTAATTAATTAGACCTTAAGCAAGTTTATTAATAGCTTCAGTTGAAAGATACTGTCATATATTCAAATTTTTACTTCAATGAAAACATTCAAAAGTGGATGCAAGCCTCAAAAATCTAAAAATCGCATTTTTTACTGCATAATGTACTAACCAGTACTAACCAAGACTCTGCTTGTATATACCTATAGGTCACAGTTTTTTGAAGAAATCAAGTGAGAAACATGTTATATAGGAAACTTTTCATTCATTTTTTTACCAACAGATAAAAAATTCAAAATAAGATCACTTCTTTTGAGTTAAACTTGCTTTTCTTTCAAGGTACAGTGTGTTCGCCGATAAAGGCTGAATTCGCATCAGAGCGTTTACCTGTGGCAATATCCGATTTTTGACCTTGCCTTATTATTACAGTTTTGTCTAAAGATTTCAAAAATGTATGAATGGTTGTTGTAGCTCAAAAGACAAAAAAATTATAAGGTTATTTGATTTTCCGAAAAAATGGATTTTTGAATTTTGCGATTTTAAAAATCTCCTAATTCTGAGACAGGCACTCAGATCAAAAAAGTGCTTTCAGTAAAACTTGGAGCATTTCTCAAAACCAACCTCTGATCCAAATTTGAAAGTGATCGGAACATGTTTACTATGCTAAATCATGGGTTGAATTTACTTCAATGGACCAATATTTTGGATTTTTTGCATTTAAGTTACTGTCACTCCATAAAATACAAATTTTATCAAAAAAACCTTCTCTACTAAAAAATTATTCAACTATCTGGGGACATTTTAGTCGAGAACAGAGGTTTGAAAGTATAATGACATAATTGCTATTCAAAAAAATGCAAACCCTATTTTAAAAAGATAAATCTTTTGTAGTAACCACAATTTTTGATTTAGAATTTCAAAAAATTTACCTCAAAGTGTAGAATTGCTTGCTCTATTGAATGGCGGGGTCAGAAAAAGTGTAAGTAACTTAATTGCAGAGATAATTGCCATTTAGCCTATATCGGCGAACACACTGTAAGCACTTACACTCTCACACTTTATATAGTAATGATGACAATGACAGACTCAATGAGATCTTTTTAGTAACACTTTCAGAGTTAAATCTGTAGAGAGGCAAGTGACAAAAAATCATGTGGGTCTCACACAAGAGCCTTTTTTAAACATTGAAGTTTAGCCAAAAGAATCCCTCGACAATGAACAACGCTTCCTTACACAATAAGTGCAATTTGTCGTCATTCCTGTCAATCCAATTAGTAGCAGAAGACGGTAAAAAAGTCCTAATGAACGAACAACAAAAGAACATTTCTCGCATCCACTGAAAGTTGTCCATCATTCATTTGGAAAAGGCTCATACTCACAACAGAAGGTTTTTATGGAATACAAGAGTGGTTTTTACTGCAACATTTGGCAATTATTATTCAAAAAAAAATCAATCTCATTTGTAAGACTATATTTGCATGACAAAAGAATTATGCCACAGATGCTGCGAGCTTTCTAAAACAGAAAAGCCAATATATCTTTCACGTTGTTTTTACTGCATATAAACGATTTTTCTGCTTCAAAAAACTGATGAAAATTATGTATAAATCTATGGCCTTTTTTGGTTGTTTGCATCCCCCTCTGCAGACACATAAAAGCCATTTCAAAACCACATCAATGGTTGTACTATATATACAGTCCAAATCTTTTAATTCAGTCGGTCGAAATAATTTCAGCTCTGGGTTGGTTGTATCAAAAAACTAAGGGCACTTTATGAAGTCCAACTTCTCGAGACCTATAAGATTCCACAGTTGAACCTTATCTAACTGGACCCTGAAAAAGTTACAGAGACAAAGTTGAAAAAATCCCAAACGGCACCCTGAAAATGGCATTTTTCACCCCTTGATTTCTTGGGTTTACTACAA
Organism: Sabellastarte sp. h YS-2021; assembly: GCA_964017235.1. NCBI lineage: Eukaryota > Metazoa > Annelida > Polychaeta > Sabellida > Sabellidae > Sabellastarte > Sabellastarte sp. h YS-2021. The sequence continues at coordinate 42,746 of CAXHLB010000208.1, forward strand.
CCATTACTAAATATTCATTAATTATTAGGTATTTTTATGAGCAAATATCCAAAGAAAAAAATTGCTAAAATCTACCACGGTGATTACAGGATCAATCAAAGTGGTCGATTTTGATGGCCTCTTTTTGACAGCAATTTTCGCACAGTAAACATGATTTTTGGTTGAAACCAACTATACCAGAAAAATTTTACATCTTTTGGGAATGAGATGAACAAAAGATTTTGCAATTATCTTTGACGGTTTTCATACACGAAAGAAACGCTTTCGCCTGGTCAGCGATTTTTTTTCGCGCTCAACTTTATTTAACAAAAGTTTCTCCTAGAGACCTTAAACTTGGCTCATTAGAAGCGGAATGGGTCGTTTGATATAATAAAGGGGCCTTAGTTTTTCGATAAGACCAACAGGAGTCGAGATATTTTGAAGTGACCCAAATAAAAGATTTGGACTGTATGTTTTTGTGGTTGGAAGTGACTTTGATACATTACTTTTTTGCAACTACAGCCTGAGGTGAGTAACCTCTCAACTAATTTCTAATGTGCACAACCTCCAAATGTATTAATTTACTATAAGCTGCCCTCAAACAAAAAGTTGTAATAAACCGATATTGGGGGGACCGTTGTAGAACATTTTTATAAAAAAACAACTTTTTAAAGTGGAAAAAAGCCTTTTTATCCATTGTTTTTAGACTTAATTTCCATAGTTTGTTCATTAAAAAACAACAGTTTAAGGCTTCTTTGAATATTATTCTTGGTTTTTA
>CAXHLB010000209.1:0-44132 GCA_964017235.1 Sabellastarte sp. h YS-2021
GGTATGTATTTCTTAATGAATACACTACTTATTTCTCTTTTAGTGGTGCCCACTCTCGCCAAAAATATGGTTTACAGCCTCACTTCTGCCTTATTGGTCAAAATATGAGCAAATCTTAAGGCACCCCCCAGAAGGCGAATTACAGGCCTCCTGGGGCCCATATACCACACCAGTAGTCACTGCTATACTGGATGTAATTCTAAAACCTATGCAGTCAGATTTAGTGGGTTACAGACTATTTTCTTGCCAAATTCAGAATTATAGACCAACATTTACTACTCATTTGGGCTGATTTACATGTATTTTACACCATTTTAACAGCAATATTCGGGTTAAGTAATTTGTGTTCAGACATGTAATGCTCCAAATGTGCCTAAAATGTCCTCATTTCTGATCAAAACATGTCTGAAATTCCATAAGTGCTCCAGATTGACCACAATATGATATACCTGAAATTACCCCTCATGAGGGGGGGCAGACCAGGTCCACACCCCGAAAAACTGAAATTCCAAATATGGCCCTCGAGTTTGTCAGACAAATGCAGTTTAATTCTATGGTGGAAACTGAGTTTCCTGTGAAAATCTGAACCAGATCCAACCCATTTAAGGGGTGTTTTGAGCTGATTTTCTTGTTGATGGTACCCTCGCTACATGCACTCCCAATACATGTATTTTGAGCTTGGTATGTATTTCTTAATGAATACACTACTTATTTCTCTTTTAGTGGTGCCCACTCTCGCCAAAAATATGGTTTACAGCCTCACTTCTGCCTTATTGGTCAAAATATGAGCAAATCTTAAGGCACCCCCCAGAAGGCGAATTACAGGCCTCCTGGGGCCCATATACCACACCACACCAGTAGTCACTGCTATACTGGATGTAATTCTAAAACCTATGCAGTCAGATTTAGTGGGTTACAGACTATTTTCTTGCCAAATTTCAGAATTATAGACCAACATTTACTACTCATTTGGGCTGATTTACATGTATTTTACACCATTTTAACAGCAATATTCGGGTTAAGTAATTTGTGTTCAGACATGTAATGCTCCAAATGTGCCTAAAATGTCCTCATTTCTGATCAAAACATGTCTGAAATTCCATAAGTGCTCCAGATTGACCACAATATGATATACCTGAAATTACCCCTCATGAGGGGGGGCAGACCAGGTCCACACCCCGAAAAACTGAAATTCCAAATATGGCCCTCGAGTTTGTCAGACAAATGCAGTTTAATTCTATGGTGGAAACTGAGTTTCCTGTGAAAATCTGAACCAGATCCAACCCATTTAAGGGTGTTTTGAGCTGATTTTCTTGTTGATGGTACCCTCGCTACATGCACTCCCATACATGTATTTTGAGCTTGGTATGTATTTCTTAATGAATACACTACTTATTTCTCTTTTAGTGGTGCCCACTCTCGCCAAAAATATGGTTTACAGCCTCACTTCTGCCTTATTGGTCAAAATATGAGCAAATCTTAAGGCACCCCCCAGAAGGCGAATTACAGGCCTCCTGGGGCCCATATACCACACCAGTAGTCACTGCTATACTGGATGTAATTCTAAAACCTATGCAGTCAGATTTAGTGGGTTACAGACTATTTTCTTGCCAAATTTCAGAATTATAGACCAACATTTACTACTCATTTGGGCTGATTTACATGTATTTTACACCATTTTAACAGCAATATTCGGGTTAAGTAATTTGTGTTCAGACATGTAATGCTCCAAATGTGCCTAAAATGTCCCTCATTTCTGATCAAAAACATGTCTGAAATTCCATAAGTGCTCCAGATTGACCACAATATGATATACCTGAAATTACCCCTCATGAGGGGGGGCAGACCAGGTCCACACCCCGAAAAACTGAAATTCCAAATATGGCCCTCGAGTTTGTCCAGACAAATGCAGTTTAATTCTATGGTGGAAACTGAGTTTCCTGTGAAAATCTGAACCAGATCCAACCCATTTAAGGGGTGTTTTGAGCTGATTTTCTTGTTGATGGTACCCTCGCTACATGCACTCCCAATACATGTATTTGAGCTTGGTATGTATTTCTTAATGAATACACTACTTATTTCTCTTTTAGTGGTGCCCACTCTCGCCAAAAATATGGTTTACAGCCTCACTTCTGCCTTATTGGTCAAAATATGAGCAAATCTTAAGGCACCCCCCAGAAGGCGAATTACAGGCCTCCTGGGGCCCATATACCACACCAGTAGTCACTGCTATACTGGATGTAATTCTAAAACCTATGCAGTCAGATTTAGTGGGTTACAGACTATTTTCTTGCCAAATTTCAGAATTATAGACCAACATTTACTACTCATTTGGGCTGATTTACATGTATTTTACACCATTTTAACAGCAATATTCGGGTTAAGTAATTTGTGTTCAGACATGTAATGCTCCAAATGTGCCTAAAATGTCCTCATTTCTGATCAAAACATGTCTGAAATTCCATAAGTGCTCCAGATTGACCACAATATGATATACCTGAAATTACCCCTCATGAGGGGGGCAGACCAGGTCCACACCCCGAAAAACTGAAATTCCAAATATGGCCCTCGAGTTTGTCAGACAAATGCAGTTAATTCTATGGTGGAAACTGAGTTTCCTGTGAAAATCTGAACCAGATCCAACCCATTTAAGGGGTGTTTTGAGCTGATTTTCTTGTTGATGGTACCCTCGCTACATGCACTCCCAATACATGTATTTTGAGCTTGGTATGTATTTCTTAATGAATACACTACTTATTTCTCTTTTAGTGGTGCCCACTCTCGCCAAAAATATGGTTTACAGCCTCACTTCTGCCTTATTGGTCAAAATATGAGCAAATCTTAAGGCACCCCCCAGAAGGCGAATTACAGGCCTCCTGGGGCCCATATACCACACCAGTAGTCACTGCTATACTGGATGTAATTCTAAAACCTATGCAGTCAGATTTAGTGGGTTACAGACTATTTTCTTGCCAAATTTCAGAATTATAGACCAACATTTACTACTCATTTGGGCTGATTTACATGTATTTTACACCATTTTAACAGCAATATTCGGGTTAAGTAATTTGTGTTCAGACATGTAATGCTCCAAATGTGCCTAAAATGTCCTCATTTCTGATCAAAACATGTCTGAAATTCCATAAGTGCTCCAGATTGACCACAATATGATATACCTGAAATTACCCCTCATGAGGGGGGGCAGACCAGGTCCACACCCCGAAAAACTGAAATTCCAAATATGGCCCTCGAGTTTGTCAGACAAATGCAGTTTAATTCTATGGTGGAAACTGAGTTTCCTGTGAAAATCTGAACCAGATCCAACCCATTTAAGGGGTGTTTTGAGCTGATTTTCTTGTTGATGGTACCCTCGCTACATGCACTCCCAATACATGTATTTTGAGCTTGGTATGTATTTCTTAATGAATACACTACTTATTTCTCTTTTAGTGGTGCCCACTCTCGCCAAAAATATGGTTTACAGCCTCACTTCTGCCTTATTGGTCAAAATATGAGCAAATCTTAAGGCACCCCCCAGAAGGCGAATTACAGGCCTCCTGGGGCCCATATACCACACCAGTAGTCACTGCTATACTGGATGTAATTCTAAAACCTATGCAGTCAGATTTAGTGGGTTACAGACTATTTCTTGCCAAATTTCAGAATTATAGACCAACATTTACTACTCATTTGGGCTGATTTACATGTATTTTACACCATTTTAACAGCAATATTCGGGTTAAGTAATTTGTGTTCAGACATGTAATGCTCCAAATGTGCCTAAAATGTCCTCATTTCTGATCAAAACATGTCTGAAATTCCATAAGTGCTCCAGATTGACCACAATATGATATACCTGAAATTACCCCTCATGAGGGGGGGCAGACCAGGTCCACACCCCGAAAAACTGAAATTCCAAATATGGCCCTCGAGTTTGTCAGACAAATGCAGTTTAATTCTATGGTGGAAACTGAGTTTCCTGTGAAAATCTGAACCAGATCCAACCCATTTAAGGGGTGTTTTGAGCTGATTTTCTTGTTGATGGTACCCTCGCTACATGCACTCCCAATACATGTATTTTGAGCTTGGTATGTATTTCTTAATGAATACACTACTTATTTCTCTTTTAGTGGTGCCCACTCTCGCCAAAAATATGGTTTACAGCCTCACTTCTGCCTTATTGGTCAAAATATGAGCAAATCTTAAGGCACCCCCCAGAAGGCGAATTACAGGCCTCCTGGGGCCCATATACCACACCAGTAGTCACTGCTATACTGGATGTAATTCTAAAACCTATGCAGTCAGATTTAGTGGGTTACAGACTATTTTCTTGCCAAATTTCAGAATTATAGACCAACATTTACTACTCATTTGGGCTGATTTACATGTATTTTACACCATTTTAACAGCAATATTCGGGTTAAGTAATTTGTGTTCAGACATGTAATGCTCCAAATGTGCCTAAAATGTCCTCATTTCTGATCAAAACATGTCTGAAATTCCATAAGTGCTCCAGATTGACCACAATATGATATACCTGAAATTACCCCTCATGAGGGGGGGCAGACCAGGTCCACACCCCGAAAAACTGAAATTCCAAATATGGCCCTCGAGTTTGTCAGACAAATGCAGTTTAATTCTATGGTGGAAACTGAGTTTCCTGTGAAAATCTGAACCAGATCCAACCCATTTAAGGGGTGTTTTGAGCTGATTTTCTTGTTGATGGTACCCTCGCTACATGCACTCCCAATACATGTATTTTGAGCTTGGTATGTATTTCTTAATGAATACACTACTTATTTCTCTTTTAGTGGTGCCCACTCTCGCCAAAAATATGGTTTACAGCCTCACTTCTGCCTTATTGGTCAAAATATGAGCAAATCTTAAGGCACCCCCCAGAAGGCGAATTACAGGCCTCCTGGGGCCCATATACCACACCAGTAGTCACTGCTATACTGGATGTAATTCTAAAACCTATGCAGTCAGATTTAGTGGGTTACAGACTATTTTCTTGCCAAATTTCAGAATTATAGACCAACATTTACTACTCATTTGGGCTGATTTACATGTATTTTACACCATTTTAACAGCAATATTCGGGTTAAGTAATTTGTGTTCAGACATGTAATGCTCCAAATGTGCCTAAAATGTCCTCATTTCTGATCAAAACATGTCTGAAATTCCATAAGTGCTCCAGATTGACCACAATATGATATACCTGAAATTACCCCTCATGAGGGGGGGCAGACCAGGTCCACACCCCGAAAAACTGAAATTCCAAATATGGCCCTCGAGTTTGTCAGACAAATGCAGTTTAATTCTATGGTGGAAACTGAGTTTCCTGTGAAAATCTGAACCAGATCCAACCCATTTAAGGGGTGTTTTGAGCTGATTTTCTTGTTGATGGTACCCTCGCTACATGCACTCCCAATACATGTATTTTGAGCTTGGTATGTATTTCTTAATGAATACACTACTTATTTCTCTTTTAGTGGTGCCCACTCTCGCCAAAAATATGGTTTACAGCCTCACTTCTGCCTTATTGGTCAAAATATGAGCAAATCTTAAGGCACCCCCCAGAAGGCGAATTACAGGCCTCCTGGGGCCCATATACCACACCAGTAGTCACTGCTATACTGGATGTAATTCTAAAACCTATGCAGTCAGATTTAGTGGGTTACAGACTATTTTCTTGCCAAATTTCAGAATTATAGACCAACATTTACTACTCATTTGGGCTGATTTACATGTATTTTACACCATTTTAACAGCAATATTCGGGTTAAGTAATTTGTGTTCAGACATGTAATGCTCCAAATGTGCCTAAAATGTCCTCATTTCTGATCAAAACATGTCTGAAATTCCATAAGTGCTCCAGATTGACCACAATATGATATACCTGAAATTACCCCTCATGAGGGGGGGCAGACCAGGTCCACACCCCGAAAAACTGAAATTCCAAATATGGCCCTCGAGTTTGTCAGACAAATGCAGTTTAATTCTATGGTGGAAACTGAGTTTCCTGTGAAAATCTGAACCAGATCCAACCCATTTAAGGGGTGTTTTGAGCTGATTTTCTTGTTGATGGTACCCTCGCTACATGCACTCCCAATACATGTATTTTGAGCTTGGTATGTATTTCTTAATGAATACACTACTTATTTCTCTTTTAGTGGTGCCCACTCTCGCCAAAAATATGGTTTACAGCCTCACTTCTGCCTTATTGGTCAAAATATGAGCAAATCTTAAGGCACCCCCCAGAAGGCGAATTACAGGCCTCCTGGGGCCCATATACCACACCAGTAGTCACTGCTATACTGGATGTAATTCTAAAACCTATGCAGTCAGATTTAGTGGGTTACAGACTATTTTCTTGCCAAATTTCAGAATTATAGACCAACATTTACTACTCATTTGGGCTGATTTACATGTATTTTACACCATTTTAACAGCAATATTCGGGTTAAGTAATTTGTGTTCAGACATGTAATGCTCCAAATGTGCCTAAAATGTCCTCATTTCTGATCAAAACATGTCTGAAATTCCATAAGTGCTCCAGATTGACCACAATATGATATACCTGAAATTACCCCTCATGAGGGGGGGGCAGACCAGGTCCACACCCCGAAAAACTGAAATTCCAAATATGGCCCTCGAGTTTGTCAGACAAATGCAGTTTAATTCTATGGTGGAAACTGAGTTTCCTGTGAAAATCTGAACCAGATCCAACCCATTTAAGGGGTGTTTTGAGCTGATTTTCTTGTTGATGGTACCCTCGCTACATGCACTCCCAATACATGTATTTTGAGCTTGGTATGTATTTCTTAATGAATACACTACTTATTTCTCTTTTAGTGGTGCCCACTCTCGCCAAAAATATGGTTTACAGCCTCACTTCTGCCTTATTGGTCAAAATATGAGCAAATCTTAAGGCACCCCCCAGAAGGCGAATTACAGGCCTCCTGGGGCCCATATACCACACCAGTAGTCACTGCTATACTGGATGTAATTCTAAAACCTATGCAGTCAGATTTAGTGGGTTACAGACTATTTTCTTGCCAAATTTCAGAATTATAGACCAACATTTACTACTCATTTGGGCTGATTTACATGTATTTTACACCATTTTAACAGCAATATTCGGGTTAAGTAATTTGTGTTCAGACATGTAATGCTCCAAATGTGCCTAAAATGTCCTCATTTCTGATCAAAACATGTCTGAAATTCCATAAGTGCTCCAGATTGACCACAATATGATATACCTGAAATTACCCCTCATGAGGGGGGGCAGACCAGGTCCACACCCCGAAAAACTGAAATTCCAAATATGGCCCTCGAGTTTGTCAGACAAATGCAGTTTAATTCTATGGTGGAAACTGAGTTTCCTGTGAAAATCTGAACCAGATCCAACCCATTTAAGGGGTGTTTTGAGCTGATTTTCTTGTTGATGGTACCCTCGCTACATGCACTCCCAATACATGTATTTTGAGCTTGGTATGTATTTCTTAATGAATACACTACTTATTTCTCTTTTAGTGGTGCCCACTCTCGCCAAAAATATGGTTTACAGCCTCACTTCTGCCTTATTGGTCAAAATATGAGCAAATCTTAAGGCACCCCCCAGAAGGCGAATTACAGGCCTCCTGGGGCCCATATACCACACCAGTAGTCACTGCTATACTGGATGTAATTCTAAAACCTATGCAGTCAGATTTAGTGGGTTACAGACTATTTTCTTGCCAAATTTCAGAATTATAGACCAACATTTACTACTCATTTGGGCTGATTTACATGTATTTTACACCATTTTAACAGCAATATTCGGGTTAAGTAATTTGTGTTCAGACATGTAATGCTCCAAATGTGCCTAAAATGTCCTCATTTCTGATCAAAACATGTCTGAAATTCCATAAGTGCTCCAGATTGACCACAATATGATATACCTGAAATTACCCCTCATGAGGGGGGGGCAGACCAGGTCCACACCCCGAAAAACTGAAATTCCAAATATGGCCCTCGAGTTTGTCAGACAAATGCAGTTTAATTCTATGGTGGAAACTGAGTTTCCTGTGAAAATCTGAACCAGATCCAACCCATTTAAGGGGTGTTTTGAGCTGATTTTCTTGTTGATGGTACCCTCGCTACATGCACTCCCAATACATGTATTTTGAGCTTGGTATGTATTTCTTAATGAATACACTACTTATTTCTCTTTTAGTGGTGCCCACTCTCGCCAAAAATATGGTTTACAGCCTCACTTCTGCCTTATTGGTCAAAATATGAGCAAATCTTAAGGCACCCCCCAGAAGGCGAATTACAGGCCTCCTGGGGCCCATATACCACACCAGTAGTCACTGCTATACTGGATGTAATTCTAAAACCTATGCAGTCAGATTTAGTGGGTTACAGACTATTTTCTTGCCAAATTTCAGAATTATAGACCAACATTTACTACTCATTTGGGCTGATTTACATGTATTTTACACCATTTTAACAGCAATATTCGGGTTAAGTAATTTGTGTTCAGACATGTAATGCTCCAAATGTGCCTAAAATGTCCTCATTTCTGATCAAAACATGTCTGAAATTCCATAAGTGCTCCAGATTGACCACAATATGATATACCTGAAATTACCCCTCATGAGGGGGGGCAGACCAGGTCCACACCCCGAAAAACTGAAATTCCAAATATGGCCCTCGAGTTTGTCAGACAAATGCAGTTTAATTCTATGGTGGAAACTGAGTTTCCTGTGAAAATCTGAACCAGATCCAACCCATTTAAGGGGTGTTTTGAGCTGATTTTCTTGTTGATGGTACCCTCGCTACATGCACTCCCAATACATGTATTTTGAGCTTGGTATGTATTTCTTAATGAATACACTACTTATTTCTCTTTTAGTGGTGCCCACTCTCGCCAAAAATATGGTTTACAGCCTCACTTCTGCCTTATTGGTCAAAATATGAGCAAATCTTAAGGCACCCCCCAGAAGGCGAATTACAGGCCTCCTGGGGCCCATATACCACACCAGTAGTCACTGCTATACTGGATGTAATTCTAAAACCTATGCAGTCAGATTTAGTGGGTTACAGACTATTTTCTTGCCAAATTTCAGAATTATAGACCAACATTTACTACTCATTTGGGCTGATTTACATGTATTTTACACCATTTTAACAGCAATATTCGGGTTAAGTAATTTGTGTTCAGACATGTAATGCTCCAAATGTGCCTAAAATGTCCTCATTTCTGATCAAAACATGTCTGAAATTCCATAAGTGCTCCAGATTGACCACAATATGATATACCTGAAATTACCCCTCATGAGGGGGGGGCAGACCAGGTCCACACCCCGAAAAACTGAAATTCCAAATATGGCCCTCGAGTTTGTCAGACAAATGCAGTTTAATTCTATGGTGGAAACTGAGTTTCCTGTGAAAATCTGAACCAGATCCAACCCATTTAAGGGGTGTTTTGAGCTGATTTTCTTGTTGATGGTACCCTCGCTACATGCACTCCCAATACATGTATTTTGAGCTTGGTATGTATTTCTTAATGAATACACTACTTATTTCTCTTTTAGTGGTGCCCACTCTCGCCAAAAATATGGTTTACAGCCTCACTTCTGCCTTATTGGTCAAAATATGAGCAAATCTTAAGGCACCCCCCAGAAGGCGAATTACAGGCCTCCTGGGGCCCATATACCACACCAGTAGTCACTGCTATACTGGATGTAATTCTAAAACCTATGCAGTCAGATTTAGTGGGTTACAGACTATTTTCTTGCCAAATTTCAGAATTATAGACCAACATTTACTACTCATTTGGGCTGATTTACATGTATTTTACACCATTTTAACAGCAATATTCGGGTTAAGTAATTTGTGTTCAGACATGTAATGCTCCAAATGTGCCTAAAATGTCCTCATTTCTGATCAAAACATGTCTGAAATTCCATAAGTGCTCCAGATTGACCACAATATGATATACCTGAAATTACCCCTCATGAGGGGGGGCAGACCAGGTCCACACCCCGAAAAACTGAAATTCCAAATATGGCCCTCGAGTTTGTCAGACAAATGCAGTTTAATTCTATGGTGGAAACTGAGTTTCCTGTGAAAATCTGAACCAGATCCAACCCATTTAAGGGGTGTTTTGAGCTGATTTTCTTGTTGATGGTACCCTCGCTACATGCACTCCCAATACATGTATTTTGAGCTTGGTATGTATTTCTTAATGAATACACTACTTATTTCTCTTTTAGTGGTGCCCACTCTCGCCAAAAATATGGTTTACAGCCTCACTTCTGCCTTATTGGTCAAAATATGAGCAAATCTTAAGGCACCCCCCAGAAGGCGAATTACAGGCCTCCTGGGGCCCATATACCACACCAGTAGTCACTGCTATACTGGATGTAATTCTAAAACCTATGCAGTCAGATTTAGTGGGTTACAGACTATTTTCTTGCCAAATTTCAGAATTATAGACCAACATTTACTACTCATTTGGGCTGATTTACATGTATTTTACACCATTTTAACAGCAATATTCGGGTTAAGTAATTTGTGTTCAGACATGTAATGCTCCAAATGTGCCTAAAATGTCCTCATTTCTGATCAAAACATGTCTGAAATTCCATAAGTGCTCCAGATTGACCACAATATGATATACCTGAAATTACCCCTCATGAGGGGGGGCAGACCAGGTCCACACCCCGAAAAACTGAAATTCCAAATATGGCCCTCGAGTTTGTCAGACAAATGCAGTTTAATTCTATGGTGGAAACTGAGTTTCCTGTGAAAATCTGAACCAGATCCAACCCATTTAAGGGGTGTTTTGAGCTGATTTTCTTGTTGATGGTACCCTCGCTACATGCACTCCCAATACATGTATTTTGAGCTTGGTATGTATTTCTTAATGAATACACTACTTATTTCTCTTTTAGTGGTGCCCACTCTCGCCAAAAATATGGTTTACAGCCTCACTTCTGCCTTATTGGTCAAAATATGAGCAAATCTTAAGGCACCCCCCAGAAGGCGAATTACAGGCCTCCTGGGGCCCATATACCACACCAGTAGTCACTGCTATACTGGATGTAATTCTAAAACCTATGCAGTCAGATTTAGTGGGTTACAGACTATTTTCTTGCCAAATTTCAGAATTATAGACCAACATTTACTACTCATTTGGGCTGATTTACATGTATTTTACACCATTTTAACAGCAATATTCGGGTTAAGTAATTTGTGTTCAGACATGTAATGCTCCAAATGTGCCTAAAATGTCCTCATTTCTGATCAAAACATGTCTGAAATTCCATAAGTGCTCCAGATTGACCACAATATGATATACCTGAAATTACCCCTCATGAGGGGGGGCAGACCAGGTCCACACCCCGAAAAACTGAAATTCCAAATATGGCCCTCGAGTTTGTCAGACAAATGCAGTTTAATTCTATGGTGGAAACTGAGTTTCCTGTGAAAATCTGAACCAGATCCAACCCATTTAAGGGGTGTTTTGAGCTGATTTTCTTGTTGATGGTACCCTCGCTACATGCACTCCCAATACATGTATTTTGAGCTTGGTATGTATTTCTTAATGAATACACTACTTATTTCTCTTTTAGTGGTGCCCACTCTCGCCAAAAATATGGTTTACAGCCTCACTTCTGCCTTATTGGTCAAAATATGAGCAAATCTTAAGGCACCCCCCAGAAGGCGAATTACAGGCCTCCTGGGGCCCATATACCACACCAGTAGTCACTGCTATACTGGATGTAATTCTAAAACCTATGCAGTCAGATTTAGTGGGTTACAGACTATTTTCTTGCCAAATTTCAGAATTATAGACCAACATTTACTACTCATTTGGGCTGATTTACATGTATTTTACACCATTTTAACAGCAATATTCGGGTTAAGTAATTTGTGTTCAGACATGTAATGCTCCAAATGTGCCTAAAATGTCCTCATTTCTGATCAAAACATGTCTGAAATTCCATAAGTGCTCCAGATTGACCACAATATGATATACCTGAAATTACCCCTCATGAGGGGGGGCAGACCAGGTCCACACCCCGAAAAACTGAAATTCCAAATATGGCCCTCGAGTTTGTCAGACAAATGCAGTTTAATTCTATGGTGGAAACTGAGTTTCCTGTGAAAATCTGAACCAGATCCAACCCATTTAAGGGGTGTTTTGAGCTGATTTTCTTGTTGATGGTACCCTCGCTACATGCACTCCCAATACATGTATTTTGAGCTTGGTATGTATTTCTTAATGAATACACTACTTATTTCTCTTTTAGTGGTGCCCACTCTCGCCAAAAATATGGTTTACAGCCTCACTTCTGCCTTATTCGTCAAAATATGAGCAAATCTTAAGGCACCCCCCAGAAGGCGAATTACAGGCCTCCTGGGGCCCATATACCACACCAGTAGTCACTGCTATACTGGATGTAATTCTAAAACCTATGCAGTCAGATTTAGTGGGTTACAGACTATTTTCTTGCCAAATTTCAGAATTATAGACCAACATTTACTACTCATTTGGGCTGATTTACATGTATTTTACACCATTTTAACAGCAATATTCGGGTTAAGTAATTTGTGTTCAGACATGTAATGCTCCAAATGTGCCTAAAATGTCCTCATTTCTGATCAAAACATGTCTGAAATTCCATAAGTGCTCCAGATTGACCACAATATGATATACCTGAAATTACCCCTCATGAGGGGGGGCAGACCAGGTCCACACCCCGAAAAACTGAAATTCCAAATATGGCCCTCGAGTTTGTCAGACAAATGCAGTTTAATTCTATGGTGGAAACTGAGTTTCCTGTGAAAATCTGAACCAGATCCAACCCATTTAAGGGGTGTTTTGAGCTGATTTTCTTGTTGATGGTACCCTCGCTACATGCACTCCCAATACATGTATTTTGAGCTTGGTATGTATTTCTTAATGAATACACTACTTATTTCTCTTTTAGTGGTGCCCACTCTCGCCAAAAATATGGTTTACAGCCTCACTTCTGCCTTATTGGTCAAAATATGAGCAAATCTTAAGGCACCCCCCAGAAGGCGAATTACAGGCCTCCTGGGGCCCATATACCACACCAGTAGTCACTGCTATACTGGATGTAATTCTAAAACCTATGCAGTCAGATTTAGTGGGTTACAGACTATTTTCTTGCCAAATTTCAGAATTATAGACCAACATTTACTACTCATTTGGGCTGATTTACATGTATTTTACACCATTTTAACAGCAATATTCGGGTTAAGTAATTTGTGTTCAGACATGTAATGCTCCAAATGTGCCTAAAATGTCCTCATTTCTGATCAAAACATGTCTGAAATTCCATAAGTGCTCCAGATTGACCACAATATGATATACCTGAAATTACCCCTCATGAGGGGGGGCAGACCAGGTCCACACCCCGAAAAACTGAAATTCCAAATATGGCCCTCGAGTTTGTCAGACAAATGCAGTTTAATTCTATGGTGGAAACTGAGTTTCCTGTGAAAATCTGAACCAGATCCAACCCATTTAAGGGGTGTTTTGAGCTGATTTTCTTGTTGATGGTACCCTCGCTACATGCACTCCCAATACATGTATTTTGAGCTTGGTATGTATTTCTTAATGAATACACTACTTATTTCTCTTTTAGTGGTGCCCACTCTCGCCAAAAATATGGTTTACAGCCTCACTTCTGCCTTATTGGTCAAAATATGAGCAAATCTTAAGGCACCCCCCAGAAGGCGAATTACAGGCCTCCTGGGGCCCATATACCACACCAGTAGTCACTGCTATACTGGATGTAATTCTAAAACCTATGCAGTCAGATTTAGTGGGTTACAGACTATTTTCTTGCCAAATTTCAGAATTATAGACCAACATTTACTACTCATTTGGGCTGATTTACATGTATTTTACACCATTTTAACAGCAATATTCGGGTTAAGTAATTTGTGTTCAGACATGTAATGCTCCAAATGTGCCTAAAATGTCCTCATTTCTGATCAAAACATGTCTGAAATTCCATAAGTGCTCCAGATTGACCACAATATGATATACCTGAAATTACCCCTCATGAGGGGGGGCAGACCAGGTCCACACCCCGAAAAACTGAAATTCCAAATATGGCCCTCGAGTTTGTCAGACAAATGCAGTTTAATTCTATGGTGGAAACTGAGTTTCCTGTGAAAATCTGAACCAGATCCAACCCATTTAAGGGGTGTTTTGAGCTGATTTTCTTGTTGATGGTACCCTCGCTACATGCACTCCCAATACATGTATTTTGAGCTTGGTATGTATTTCTTAATGAATACACTACTTATTTCTCTTTTAGTGGTGCCCACTCTCGCCAAAAATATGGTTTACAGCCTCACTTCTGCCTTATTGGTCAAAATATGAGCAAATCTTAAGGCACCCCCCAGAAGGCGAATTACAGGCCTCCTGGGGCCCATATACCACACCAGTAGTCACTGCTATACTGGATGTAATTCTAAAACCTATGCAGTCAGATTTAGTGGGTTACAGACTATTTTCTTGCCAAATTTCAGAATTATAGACCAACATTTACTACTCATTTGGGCTGATTTACATGTATTTTACACCATTTTAACAGCAATATTCGGGTTAAGTAATTTGTGTTCAGACATGTAATGCTCCAAATGTGCCTAAAATGTCCTCATTTCTGATCAAAACATGTCTGAAATTCCATAAGTGCTCCAGATTGACCACAATATGATATACCTGAAATTACCCCTCATGAGGGGGGGCAGACCAGGTCCACACCCCGAAAAACTGAAATTCCAAATATGGCCCTCGAGTTTGTCAGACAAATGCAGTTTAATTCTATGGTGGAAACTGAGTTTCCTGTGAAAATCTGAACCAGATCCAACCCATTTAAGGGGTGTTTTGAGCTGATTTTCTTGTTGATGGTACCCTCGCTACATGCACTCCCAATACATGTATTTTGAGCTTGGTATGTATTTCTTAATGAATACACTACTTATTTCTCTTTTAGTGGTGCCCACTCTCGCCAAAAATATGGTTTACAGCCTCACTTCTGCCTTATTGGTCAAAATATGAGCAAATCTTAAGGCACCCCCCAGAAGGCGAATTACAGGCCTCCTGGGGCCCATATACCACACCAGTAGTCACTGCTATACTGGATGTAATTCTAAAACCTATGCAGTCAGATTTAGTGGGTTACAGACTATTTTCTTGCCAAATTTCAGAATTATAGACCAACATTTACTACTCATTTGGGCTGATTTACATGTATTTTACACCATTTTAACAGCAATATTCGGGTTAAGTAATTTGTGTTCAGACATGTAATGCTCCAAATGTGCCTAAAATGTCCTCATTTCTGATCAAAACATGTCTGAAATTCCATAAGTGCTCCAGATTGACCACAATATGATATACCTGAAATTACCCCTCATGAGGGGGGGCAGACCAGGTCCACACCCCGAAAAACTGAAATTCCAAATATGGCCCTCGAGTTTGTCAGACAAATGCAGTTTAATTCTATGGTGGAAACTGAGTTTCCTGTGAAAATCTGAACCAGATCCAACCCATTTAAGGGGTGTTTTGAGCTGATTTTCTTGTTGATGGTACCCTCGCTACATGCACTCCCAATACATGTATTTTGAGCTTGGTATGTATTTCTTAATGAATACACTACTTATTTCTCTTTTAGTGGTGCCCACTCTCGCCAAAAATATGGTTTACAGCCTCACTTCTGCCTTATTGGTCAAAATATGAGCAAATCTTAAGGCACCCCCAGAAGGCGAATTACAGGCCTCCTGGGGCCCATATACCACACCAGTAGTCACTGCTATACTGGATGTAATTCTAAAACCTATGCAGTCAGATTTAGTGGGTTACAGACTATTTTCTTGCCAAATTTCAGAATTATAGACCAACATTTACTACTCATTTGGGCTGATTTACATGTATTTTACACCATTTTAACAGCAATATTCGGGTTAAGTAATTTGTGTTCAGACATGTAATGCTCCAAATGTGCCTAAAATGTCCTCATTTCTGATCAAAACATGTCTGAAATTCCATAAGTGCTCCAGATTGACCACAATATGATATACCTGAAATTACCCCTCATGAGGGGGGGCAGACCAGGTCCACACCCCGAAAAACTGAAATTCCAAATATGGCCCTCGAGTTTGTCAGACAAATGCAGTTTAATTCTATGGTGGAAACTGAGTTTCCTGTGAAAATCTGAACCAGATCCAACCCATTTAAGGGGTGTTTTGAGCTGATTTTCTTGTTGATGGTACCCTCGCTACATGCACTCCCAATACATGTATTTTGAGCTTGGTATGTATTTCTTAATGAATACACTACTTATTTCTCTTTTAGTGGTGCCCACTCTCGCCAAAAATATGGTTTACAGCCTCACTTCTGCCTTATTGGTCAAAATATGAGCAAATCTTAAGGCACCCCCCAGAAGGCGAATTACAGGCCTCCTGGGGCCCATATACCACACCAGTAGTCACTGCTATACTGGATGTAATTCTAAAACCTATGCAGTCAGATTTAGTGGGTTACAGACTATTTTCTTGCCAAATTTCAGAATTATAGACCAACATTTACTACTCATTTGGGCTGATTTACATGTATTTTACACCATTTTAACAGCAATATTCGGGTTAAGTAATTTGTGTTCAGACATGTAATGCTCCAAATGTGCCTAAAATGTCCTCATTTCTGATCAAAACATGTCTGAAATTCCATAAGTGCTCCAGATTGACCACAATATGATATACCTGAAATTACCCCTCATGAGGGGGGGCAGACCAGGTCCACACCCCGAAAAACTGAAATTCCAAATATGGCCCTCGAGTTTGTCAGACAAATGCAGTTTAATTCTATGGTGGAAACTGAGTTTCCTGTGAAAATCTGAACCAGATCCAACCCATTTAAGGGGTGTTTTGAGCTGATTTTCTTGTTGATGGTACCCTCGCTACATGCACTCCCAATACATGTATTTTGAGCTTGGTATGTATTTCTTAATGAATACACTACTTATTTCTCTTTTAGTGGTGCCCACTCTCGCCAAAAATATGGTTTACAGCCTCACTTCTGCCTTATTGGTCAAAATATGAGCAAATCTTAAGGCACCCCCCAGAAGGCGAATTACAGGCCTCCTGGGGCCCATATACCACACCAGTAGTCACTGCTATACTGGATGTAATTCTAAAACCTATGCAGTCAGATTTAGTGGGTTACAGACTATTTTCTTGCCAAATTTCAGAATTATAGACCAACATTTACTACTCATTTGGGCTGATTTACATGTATTTTACACCATTTTAACAGCAATATTCGGGTTAAGTAATTTGTGTTCAGACATGTAATGCTCCAAATGTGCCTAAAATGTCCTCATTTCTGATCAAAACATGTCTGAAATTCCATAAGTGCTCCAGATTGACCACAATATGATATACCTGAAATTACCCCTCATGAGGGGGGGCAGACCAGGTCCACACCCCGAAAAACTGAAATTCCAAATATGGCCCTCGAGTTTGTCAGACAAATGCAGTTTAATTCTATGGTGGAAACTGAGTTTCCTGTGAAAATCTGAACCAGATCCAACCCATTTAAGGGGTGTTTTGAGCTGATTTTCTTGTTGATGGTACCCTCGCTACATGCACTCCCAATACATGTATTTTGAGCTTGGTATGTATTTCTTAATGAATACACTACTTATTTCTCTTTTAGTGGTGCCCACTCTCGCCAAAAATATGGTTTACAGCCTCACTTCTGCCTTATTGGTCAAAATATGAGCAAATCTTAAGGCACCCCCCAGAAGGCGAATTACAGGCCTCCTGGGGCCCATATACCACACCAGTAGTCACTGCTATACTGGATGTAATTCTAAAACCTATGCAGTCAGATTTAGTGGGTTACAGACTATTTTCTTGCCAAATTTCAGAATTATAGACCAACATTTACTACTCATTTGGGCTGATTTACATGTATTTTACACCATTTTAACAGCAATATTCGGGTTAAGTAATTTGTGTTCAGACATGTAATGCTCCAAATGTGCCTAAAATGTCCTCATTTCTGATCAAAACATGTCTGAAATTCCATAAGTGCTCCAGATTGACCACAATATGATATACCTGAAATTACCCCTCATGAGGGGGGGCAGACCAGGTCCACACCCCGAAAAACTGAAATTCCAAATATGGCCCTCGAGTTTGTCAGACAAATGCAGTTTAATTCTATGGTGGAAACTGAGTTTCCTGTGAAAATCTGAACCAGATCCAACCCATTTAAGGGGTGTTTTGAGCTGATTTTCTTGTTGATGGTACCCTCGCTACATGCACTCCCAATACATGTATTTTGAGCTTGGTATGTATTTCTTAATGAATACACTACTTATTTCTCTTTTAGTGGTGCCCACTCTCGCCAAAAATATGGTTTACAGCCTCACTTCTGCCTTATTGGTCAAAATATGAGCAAATCTTAAGGCACCCCCCAGAAGGCGAATTACAGGCCTCCTGGGGCCCATATACCACACCAGTAGTCACTGCTATACTGGATGTAATTCTAAAACCTATGCAGTCAGATTTAGTGGGTTACAGACTATTTTCTTGCCAAATTTCAGAATTATAGACCAACATTTACTACTCATTTGGGCTGATTTACATGTATTTTACACCATTTTAACAGCAATATTCGGGTTAAGTAATTTGTGTTCAGACATGTAATGCTCCAAATGTGCCTAAAATGTCCTCATTTCTGATCAAAACATGTCTGAAATTCCATAAGTGCTCCAGATTGACCACAATATGATATACCTGAAATTACCCCTCATGAGGGGGGGCAGACCAGGTCCACACCCCGAAAAACTGAAATTCCAAATATGGCCCTCGAGTTTGTCAGACAAATGCAGTTTAATTCTATGGTGGAAACTGAGTTTCCTGTGAAAATCTGAACCAGATCCAACCCATTTAAGGGGTGTTTTGAGCTGATTTTCTTGTTGATGGTACCCTCGCTACATGCACTCCCAATACATGTATTTTGAGCTTGGTATGTATTTCTTAATGAATACACTACTTATTTCTCTTTTAGTGGTGCCCACTCTCGCCAAAAATATGGTTTACAGCCTCACTTCTGCCTTATTGGTCAAAATATGAGCAAATCTTAAGGCACCCCCCAGAAGGCGAATTACAGGCCTCCTGGGGCCCATATACCACACCAGTAGTCACTGCTATACTGGATGTAATTCTAAAACCTATGCAGTCAGATTTAGTGGGTTACAGACTATTTTCTTGCCAAATTTCAGAATTATAGACCAACATTTACTACTCATTTGGGCTGATTTACATGTATTTTACACCATTTTAACAGCAATATTCGGGTTAAGTAATTTGTGTTCAGACATGTAATGCTCCAAATGTGCCTAAAATGTCCTCATTTCTGATCAAAACATGTCTGAAATTCCATAAGTGCTCCAGATTGACCACAATATGATATACCTGAAATTACCCCTCATGAGGGGGGGCAGACCAGGTCCACACCCCGAAAAACTGAAATTCCAAATATGGCCCTCGAGTTTGTCAGACAAATGCAGTTTAATTCTATGGTGGAAACTGAGTTTCCTGTGAAAATCTGAACCAGATCCAACCCATTTAAGGGGTGTTTTGAGCTGATTTTCTTGTTGATGGTACCCTCGCTACATGCACTCCCAATACATGTATTTTGAGCTTGGTATGTATTTCTTAATGAATACACTACTTATTTCTCTTTTAGTGGTGCCCACTCTCGCCAAAAATATGGTTTACAGCCTCACTTCTGCCTTATTGGTCAAAATATGAGCAAATCTTAAGGCACCCCCCAGAAGGCGAATTACAGGCCTCCTGGGGCCCATATACCACACCAGTAGTCACTGCTATACTGGATGTAATTCTAAAACCTATGCAGTCAGATTTAGTGGGTTACAGACTATTTTCTTGCCAAATTTCAGAATTATAGACCAACATTTACTACTCATTTGGGCTGATTTACATGTATTTTACACCATTTTAACAGCAATATTCGGGTTAAGTAATTTGTGTTCAGACATGTAATGCTCCAAATGTGCCTAAAATGTCCTCATTTCTGATCAAAACATGTCTGAAATTCCATAAGTGCTCCAGATTGACCACAATATGATATACCTGAAATTACCCCTCATGAGGGGGGGCAGACCAGGTCCACACCCCGAAAAACTGAAATTCCAAATATGGCCCTCGAGTTTGTCAGACAAATGCAGTTTAATTCTATGGTGGAAACTGAGTTTCCTGTGAAAATCTGAACCAGATCCAACCCATTTAAGGGGTGTTTTGAGCTGATTTTCTTGTTGATGGTACCCTCGCTACATGCACTCCCAATACATGTATTTTGAGCTTGGTATGTATTTCTTAATGAATACACTACTTATTTCTCTTTTAGTGGTGCCCACTCTCGCCAAAAATATGGTTTACAGCCTCACTTCTGCCTTATTGGTCAAAATATGAGCAAATCTTAAGGCACCCCCCAGAAGGCGAATTACAGGCCTCCTGGGGCCCATATACCACACCAGTAGTCACTGCTATACTGGATGTAATTCTAAAACCTATGCAGTCAGATTTAGTGGGTTACAGACTATTTTCTTGCCAAATTTCAGAATTATAGACCAACATTTACTACTCATTTGGGCTGATTTACATGTATTTTACACCATTTTAACAGCAATATTCGGGTTAAGTAATTTGTGTTCAGACATGTAATGCTCCAAATGTGCCTAAAATGTCCTCATTTCTGATCAAAACATGTCTGAAATTCCATAAGTGCTCCAGATTGACCACAATATGATATACCTGAAATTACCCCTCATGAGGGGGGGCAGACCAGGTCCACACCCCGAAAAACGGAAATTCCAAATATGGCCCTCGAGTTTGTCAGACAAATGCAGTTTAATTCTATGGTGGAAACTGAGTTTCCTGTGAAAATCTGAACCAGATCCAACCCATTTAAGGGGTGTTTTGAGCTGATTTTCTTGTTGATGGTACCCTCGCTACATGCACTCCCAATACATGTATTTTGAGCTTGGTATGTATTTCTTAATGAATACACTACTTATTTCTCTTTTAGTGGTGCCCACTCTCGCCAAAAATATGGTTTACAGCCTCACTTCTGCCTTATTGGTCAAAATATGAGCAAATCTTAAGGCACCCCCCAGAAGGCGAATTACAGGCCTCCTGGGGCCCATATACCACACCAGTAGTCACTGCTATACTGGATGTAATTCTAAAACCTATGCAGTCAGATTTAGTGGGTTACAGACTATTTTCTTGCCAAATTTCAGAATTATAGACCAACATTTACTACTCATTTGGGCTGATTTACATGTATTTTACACCATTTTAACAGCAATATTCGGGTTAAGTAATTTGTGTTCAGACATGTAATGCTCCAAATGTGCCTAAAATGTCCTCATTTCTGATCAAAACATGTCTGAAATTCCATAAGTGCTCCAGATTGACCACAATATGATATACCTGAAATTACCCCTCATGAGGGGGGGCAGACCAGGTCCACACCCCGAAAAACTGAAATTCCAAATATGGCCCTCGAGTTTGTCAGACAAATGCAGTTTAATTCTATGGTGGAAACTGAGTTTCCTGTGAAAATCTGAACCAGATCCAACCCATTTAAGGGGTGTTTTGAGCCTGATTTTCTTGTTGATGGTACCCTCGCTACATGCACTCCCAATACATGTATTTTGAGCTTGGTATGTTATTCTTAATGAATACACTACTTATTTCTCTTTTAGTGGTGCCCACTCTCGCCAAAAATATGGTTTACAGCCTCACTTCTGCCTTATTGGTCAAAATATGAGCAAATCTTAAGGCACCCCCCAGAAGGCGATTTACAGGCCTCCTGGGGCCTATATACCACACCAGTAGTCACTGCTATACTGGATGTAATTCTAAACACCTATGCAGTCAGATTTAGTGGGTTACAGACAATTTTCTTGCCAAATTCAGAATTATAGACCAACATTTACTACTCATTTGGGCTGATTTACATGTATTTTACACCATTTTAACAGCAATATTCGGGTTAAGTAATTTGTGTTCAGACATGTAATGCTCCAAATGTGCCTAAAATGTCCTCATTTCTGATCAAAACATGTCTGAAATTCCATAAGTGCTCCAGATTGACCACAATATGATATACCTGAAATTACCCCTCATGAGGGGGGGCAGACCAGGTCCACACCCCGAAAAACTGAAATTCCAAATATGGCCCTCGAGTTTGTCAGACAAATGCAATTTAATTCTATGGTGGAAACTGAGTTTCCTGTGAAAATCTGAACCAGATCCAACCCATTTAAGGGGTGTTTTGAGCTGATTTTCTTGTTGATGGTACCCTCGCTACATGCACTCCCAATACATGTATTTTGAGCTTGGTATGTATTTCTTAATGAATACACTACTTATTTCTCTTTTAGTGGTGCCCACTCTCGCCAAAAATATGGTTTACAGCCTCACTTCTGCCTTATTGGTCAAAATATGAGCAAATCTTAAGGCACCCCCAGAAGGCGAATTACAGGCCTCCTGGGGCCTATATACCACACCAGTAGTCACTGCTATACTGGATGTAATTCTAAAACCTATGCAGTCAGATTTAGTGGGTTACAGACTATTTTCTTGCCAAATTTCAGAATTATAGACCAACATTTACTACTCATTTGGGCTGATTTACATGTATTTTACACCATTTTAACAGCAATATTCGGGTTAAATAATTTGTGTTCAGACATGTAATGCTCCAAATGTGCCTAAAATGTCCTCATTTCTGATCAAAACATGTCTGAAATTCCATAAGTGCTCCAGATTGGACCACAATATGATATACCTGAAATTACCCCTCATGAGGGGGGCAGACCAGGTCCACACCCCGAAAAACTGAAATTCCAAATATGGCCCTCGAGTTTGTCAGACAAATGCAATTTAATTCTATGGTGGAAACTGAGTTTCCTGTGAAAATCTGAACCAGATCCAACCCATTTAAGGGGTGTTTTGAGCTGATTTTCTTGTTGATGGTACCCTCGCTACATGCACTCCCAATACATGTATTTTGAGCTTGGTATGTATTTCTTAATGAATACACTACTTATTTCTCTTTTAGTGGTGCCCACTCTCGCCAAAAATATGGTTTACAGCCTCACTTCTGCCTTATTGGTCAAAATATGAGCAAATCTTAAGGCACCCCCCAGAAGGCGAATTACAGGCCTCCTGGGGCCTATATACCACACCAGTAGTCACTGCTATACTGGATGTAATTCTAAAACCTATGCAGTCAGATTTAGTGGGTTACAGACTATTTTCTTGCCAAATTTCAGAATTATAGACCAACAATTTACTACTCATTTGGGCTGATTTACATGTATTTTACACCATTTTAACAGCAATATTCGGGTTAAATAATTTGTGTTCAGACATGTAATGCTCCAAATGTGCCTAAAATGTCCTCATTTCTGATCAAAACATGGTCTGAAATTCCATAAGTGCTCCAGATTGACCACAATATGATATACCTGAAATTACCCCTCATGAGGGGGGGCAGACCAGGTCCACACCCCGAAAAACTGAAATTCCAAATATGGCCCTCGAGTTTGTCAGACAAATGCAATTTAATTCTATGGTGGAAACTGAGTTTCCTGTGAAAATCTGAACCAGATCCAACCCATTTAAGGGGTGTTTTGAGCTGATTTTCTTGTTGATGGTACCCTCGCTACATGCACTCCCAATACATGTATTTTGAGCTTGGTATGTATTTCTTAATGAATACACTACTTATTTCTCTTTTAGTGGTGCCCACTCTCGCCAAAATATGGTTACAGCCTCACTTCTGCCTTATTGGTCAAAATATGAGCAAATCTTAAGGCACCCCCCAGAAGGCGAATTACAGGCCTCCTGGGGCCTATATACCACACCAGTAGTCACTGCTATCTGGATGTAATTCTAAAACCTATGCAGTCAGATTTAGTGGGTTACAGACTATTTTCTTGCCAAATTTCAGAATTATAGACCAACATTTACTACTCATTTGGGCTGATTTACATGTATTTTTACACCATTTTAACAGCAATATTCGGGTTAAATAATTTGTGTTCAGACATGTAATGCTCCAAATGTGCCTAAAAATGTCCTCATTTCTGATCAAAACATGTCTGAAATTCCATAAGTGCTCCAGATTGACCACAATATGATATACCTGAAATTACCCCTCATGAGGGGGGGCAGACCAGGTCCACACCCCGAAAAACTGAAATTCCAAATATGGCCCTCGAGTTTGTCAGACAAATGCAATTTAATTCTATGGTGGAAACTGAGTTTCCTGTGAAAATCTGAACCAGATCCAACCCATTTAAGGGGTGTTTTGAGCTGATTTTCTTGTTGATGGTACCCTCGCTACATGCACTCCCAATACATGTATTTTGAGCTTGGTATGTATTTCTTAATGAATACACTACTTATTTCTCTTTTAGTGGTGCCCACTCTCGCCAAAAATATGGTTTACAGCCTCACTTCTGCCTTATTGGTCAAAATATGAGCAAATCTTAAGGCACCCCCCAGAAGGCGAATTACAGGCCTCCTGGGGCCTATATACCACACCAGTAGTCACTGCTATACTGGATGTAATTCTAAAACCTATGCAGTCAGATTTAGTGGGTTACAGACTATTTTCTTGCCAAATTTCAGAATTATAGACCACATTTACTACTCATTTGGGCTGATTTACATGTATTTTACACCATTTTAACAGCAATATTCGGGTTAAATAATTTGTGTTCAGACATGTAATGCTCCAAATGTGCCTAAAATGTCCTCATTTCTGATCAAAACATGTCTGAAATTCATAAGTGCTCCAGATTGACCACAATATGATATACCTGAAATTACCCCTCATGAGGGGGGGCAGACCAGGTCCACACCCCGAAAAACTGAAATTCCAAATATGGCCCTCGAGTTTGTCAGACAAATGCAATTTAATTCTATGGTGGAAACTGAGTTTCCTGTGAAAATCTGAACCAGATCCAACCCATTTAAGGGGTGTTTTGAGCTGATTTTCTTGTTGATGGTACCCTCGCTACATGCACTCCCAATACATGTATTTTGAGCTTGGTATGTATTTCTTAATGAATACACTACTTATTTCTCTTTTAGTGGTGCCCACTCTCGCCAAAAATATGGTTTACAGCCTCACTTCTGCCTTATTGGTCAAAATATGAGCAAAATCTTAAGGCACCCACCAGAAGGCGAATTACAGGCCTCCTGGGGCCTATATACCACACCAGTAGTCACTGCTATACTGGATGTAATTCTAAAACCTATGCAGTCAGATTTAGTGGGTTACAGACTATTTTCTTGCCAAATTTCAGAATTATAGACCAACATTTACTACTCATTTGGGCTGATTTACATGTATTTTACACCATTTTAACAGCAATATTCGGGTTAAATAATTTGTGTTCAGAACATGTAATGCTCCAAATGTGCCTAAAATGTCCTCATTTCTGATCAAAAACATGTCTGAAATTCCATAAGTGCTCCAGATTGACCACAATATGATATTACCCCTCATGAGGGGGGGCAGACCAGGTCCACACCCCGAAAAACTGAAATTCCAAATATGGCCCTCGAGTTTGTCAGACAAATGCAGTTTAATTCTATGGTGGAAACTGAGTTTCCTGTGAAAATCTGAACCAGATCCAACCCATTTAAGGGGTGTTTTGAGCTGATTTTCTTGTTGATGGTACCCTCGCTACATGCACTCCCAATACATGTATTTTGAGCTTGGTATGTATTTCTTAATGAATACACTACTTATTTCTCTTTTAGTGGTGCCCACTCTCGCCAAAAATATGGTTTACAGCCTCACTTCTGCCTTATTGGTCAAAATATGAGCAAATCTTAAGGCACCCCCCAGAAGGCGAATTACAGGCCTCCTGGGGCCCATATACCACACCAGTAGTCACTGCTATACTGGATGTAATTCTAAAACCTATGCAGTCAGATTTAGTGGGTTACAGACTATTTTCTTGCCAAATTTCAGAATTATAGACCAACATTTACTACTCATTTGGGCTGATTTACATGTATTTTACACCATTTTAACAGCAATATTCGGGTTAAGTAATTTGTGTTCAGACATGTAATGCTCCAAATGTGCCTAAAATGTCCTCATTTCTGATCAAAACATGTCTGAAATTCCATAAGTGCTCCAGATTGACCACAATATGATATACCTGAAATTACCCCTCATGAGGGGGGGCAGACCAGGTCCACACCCCGAAAAACTGAAATTCCAAATATGGCCCTCGAGTTTGTCAGACAAATGCAGTTTAATTCTATGGTGGAAACTGAGTTTCCTGTGAAAATCTGAACCAGATCCAACCCATTTAAGGGGTGTTTTGAGCTGATTTTCTTGTTGATGGTACCCTCGCTACATGCACTCCCAATACATGTATTTTGAGCTTGGTATGTATTTCTTAATGAATACACTACTTATTTCTCTTTTAGTGGTGCCCACTCTCGCCAAAAATATGGTTTACAGCCTCACTTCTGCCTTATTGGTCAAAATATGAGCAAATCTTAAGGCACCCCCCAGAAGGCGAATTACAGGCCTCCTGGGGCCCATATACCACACCAGTAGTCACTGCTATACTGGATGTAATTCTAAAACCTATGCAGTCAGATTTAGTGGGTTACAGACTATTTTCTTGCCAAATTTCAGAA
The DNA here is from genome assembly GCA_964017235.1 of Sabellastarte sp. h YS-2021. Taxonomy (NCBI): domain Eukaryota; kingdom Metazoa; phylum Annelida; class Polychaeta; order Sabellida; family Sabellidae; genus Sabellastarte; species Sabellastarte sp. h YS-2021. The sequence goes on from CAXHLB010000209.1 coordinate 26,815, forward strand.
TTATAGACCAACATTTACTACTCATTTGGGCTGATTTACATGTATTTTACACCATTTTAACAGCAATATTCGGGTTAAGTAATTTGTGTTCAGACATGTAATGCTCCAAATGTGCCTAAAATGTCCTCATTTCTGATCAAAACATGTCTGAAATTCCATAAGTGCTCCAGATTGACCACAATATGATATACCTGAAATTACCCCTCATGAGGGGGGGCAGACCAGGTCCACACCCCGAAAAACTGAAATTCCAAATATGGCCCTCGAGTTTGTCAGACAAATGCAGTTTAATTCTATGGTGGAAACTGAGTTTCCTGTGAAAATCTGAACCAGATCCAACCCATTTAAGGGGTGTTTTGAGCTGATTTTCTTGTTGATGGTACCCTCGCTACATGCACTCCCAATACATGTATTTTGAGCTTGGTATGTATTTCTTAATGAATACACTACTTATTTCTCTTTTAGTGGTGCCCACTCTCGCCAAAAATATGGTTTACAGCCTCACTTCTGCCTTATTGGTCAAAATATGAGCAAATCTTAAGGCACCCCCCAGAAGGCGAATTACAGGCCTCCTGGGGCCCATATACCACACCAGTAGTCACTGCTATACTGGATGTAATTCTAAAACCTATGCAGTCAGATTTAGTGGGTTACAGACTATTTTCTTGCCAAATTTCAGAATTATAGACCAACATTTACTACTCATTTGGGCTGATTTACATGTATTTTACACCATTTTAACAGCAATATTCGGGTTAAGTAATTTGTGTTCAGACATGTAATGCTCCAAATGTGCCTAAAATGTCCTCATTTCTGATCAAAACATGTCTGAAATTCCATAAGTGCTCCAGATTGACCACAATATGATATACCTGAAATTACCCCTCATGAGGGGGGGCAGACCAGGTCCACACCCCGAAAAACTGAAATTCCAAATATGGCCCTCGAGTTTGTCAGACAAATGCAGTTTAATTCTATGGTGGAAACTGAGTTTCCTGTGAAAATCTGAACCAGATCCAACCCATTTAAGGGGTGTTTTGAGCTGATTTTCTTGTTGATGGTACCCTCGCTACATGCACTCCCAATACATGTATTTTGAGCTTGGTATGTATTTCTTAATGAATACACTACTTATTTCTCTTTTAGTGGTGCCCACTCTCGCCAAAAATATGGTTTACAGCCTCACTTCTGCCTTATTGGTCAAAATATGAGCAAATCTTAAGGCACCCCCCAGAAGGCGAATTACAGGCCTCCTGGGGCCCATATACCACACCAGTAGTCACTGCTATACTGGATGTAATTCTAAAACCTATGCAGTCAGATTTAGTGGGTTACAGACTATTTTCTTGCCAAATTTCAGAATTATAGACCAACATTTACTACTCATTTGGGCTGATTTACATGTATTTTACACCATTTTAACAGCAATATTCGGGTTAAGTAATTTGTGTTCAGACATGTAATGCTCCAAATGTGCCTAAAATGTCCTCATTTCTGATCAAAACATGTCTGAAATTCCATAAGTGCTCCAGATTGACCACAATATGATATACCTGAAATTACCCCTCATGAGGGGGGGCAGACCAGGTCCACACCCCGAAAAACTGAAATTCCAAATATGGCCCTCGAGTTTGTCAGACAAATGCAGTTTAATTCTATGGTGGAAACTGAGTTTCCTGTGAAAATCTGAACCAGATCCAACCCATTTAAGGGGTGTTTTGAGCTGATTTTCTTGTTGATGGTACCCTCGCTACATGCACTCCCAATACATGTATTTTGAGCTTGGTATGTATTTCTTAATGAATACACTACTTATTTCTCTTTTAGTGGTGCCCACTCTCGCCAAAAATATGGTTTACAGCCTCACTTCTGCCTTATTGGTCAAAATATGAGCAAATCTTAAGGCACCCCCCAGAAGGCGAATTACAGGCCTCCTGGGGCCCATATACCACACCAGTAGTCACTGCTATACTGGATGTAATTCTAAAACCTATGCAGTCAGATTTAGTGGGTTACAGACTATTTTCTTGCCAAATTTCAGAATTATAGACCAACATTTACTACTCATTTGGGCTGATTTACATGTATTTTACACCATTTTAACAGCAATATTCGGGTTAAGTAATTTGTGTTCAGACATGTAATGCTCCAAATGTGCCTAAAATGTCCTCATTTCTGATCAAAACATGTCTGAAATTCCATAAGTGCTCCAGATTGACCACAATATGATATACCTGAAATTACCCCTCATGAGGGGGGGCAGACCAGGTCCACACCCCGAAAAACTGAAATTCCAAATATGGCCCTCGAGTTTGTCAGACAAATGCAGTTTAATTCTATGGTGGAAACTGAGTTTCCTGTGAAAATCTGAACCAGATCCAACCCATTTAAGGGGTGTTTTGAGCTGATTTTCTTGTTGATGGTACCCTCGCTACATGCACTCCCAATACATGTATTTTGAGCTTGGTATGTATTTCTTAATGAATACACTACTTATTTCTCTTTTAGTGGTGCCCACTCTCGCCAAAAATATGGTTTACAGCCTCACTTCTGCCTTATTGGTCAAAATATGAGCAAATCTTAAGGCACCCCCCAGAAGGCGAATTACAGGCCTCCTGGGGCCCATATACCACACCAGTAGTCACTGCTATACTGGATGTAATTCTAAAACCTATGCAGTCAGATTTAGTGGGTTACAGACTATTTTCTTGCCAAATTTCAGAATTATAGACCAACATTTACTACTCATTTGGGCTGATTTACATGTATTTTACACCATTTTAACAGCAATATTCGGGTTAAGTAATTTGTGTTCAGACATGTAATGCTCCAAATGTGCCTAAAATGTCCTCATTTCTGATCAAAACATGTCTGAAATTCCATAAGTGCTCCAGATTGACCACAATATGATATACCTGAAATTACCCCTCATGAGGGGGGGCAGACCAGGTCCACACCCCGAAAAACTGAAATTCCAAATATGGCCCTCGAGTTTGTCAGACAAATGCAGTTTAATTCTATGGTGGAAACTGAGTTTCCTGTGAAAATCTGAACCAGATCCAACCCATTTAAGGGGTGTTTTGAGCTGATTTTCTTGTTGATGGTACCCTCGCTACATGCACTCCCAATACATGTATTTTGAGCTTGGTATGTATTTCTTAATGAATACACTACTTATTTCTCTTTTAGTGGTGCCCACTCTCGCCAAAAATATGGTTTACAGCCTCACTTCTGCCTTATTGGTCAAAATATGAGCAAATCTTAAGGCACCCCCCAGAAGGCGAATTACAGGCCTCCTGGGGCCCATATACCACACCAGTAGTCACTGCTATACTGGATGTAATTCTAAAACCTATGCAGTCAGATTTAGTGGGTTACAGACTATTTTCTTGCCAAATTTCAGAATTATAGACCAACATTTACTACTCATTTGGGCTGATTTACATGTATTTTACACCATTTTAACAGCAATATTCGGGTTAAGTAATTTGTGTTCAGACATGTAATGCTCCAAATGTGCCTAAAATGTCCTCATTTCTGATCAAAACATGTCTGAAATTCCATAAGTGCTCCAGATTGACCACAATATGATATACCTGAAATTACCCCTCATGAGGGGGGGCAGACCAGGTCCACACCCCGAAAAACTGAAATTCCAAATATGGCCCTCGAGTTTGTCAGACAAATGCAGTTTAATTCTATGGTGGAAACTGAGTTTCCTGTGAAAATCTGAACCAGATCCAACCCATTTAAGGGGTGTTTTGAGCTGATTTTCTTGTTGATGGTACCCTCGCTACATGCACTCCCAATACATGTATTTTGAGCTTGGTATGTATTTCTTAATGAATACACTACTTATTTCTCTTTTAGTGGTGCCCACTCTCGCCAAAAATATGGTTTACAGCCTCACTTCTGCCTTATTGGTCAAAATATGAGCAAATCTTAAGGCACCCCCCAGAAGGCGAATTACAGGCCTCCTGGGGCCCATATACCACACCAGTAGTCACTGCTATACTGGATGTAATTCTAAAACCTATGCAGTCAGATTTAGTGGGTTACAGACTATTTTCTTGCCAAATTTCAGAATTATAGACCAACATTTACTACTCATTTGGGCTGATTTACATGTATTTTACACCATTTTAACAGCAATATTCGGGTTAAGTAATTTGTGTTCAGACATGTAATGCTCCAAATGTGCCTAAAATGTCCTCATTTCTGATCAAAACATGTCTGAAATTCCATAAGTGCTCCAGATTGACCACAATATGATATACCTGAAATTACCCCTCATGAGGGGGGGCAGACCAGGTCCACACCCCGAAAAACTGAAATTCCAAATATGGCCCTCGAGTTTGTCAGACAAATGCAGTTTAATTCTATGGTGGAAACTGAGTTTCCTGTGAAAATCTGAACCAGATCCAACCCATTTAAGGGGTGTTTTGAGCTGATTTTCTTGTTGATGGTACCCTCGCTACATGCACTCCCAATACATGTATTTTGAGCTTGGTATGTATTTCTTAATGAATACACTACTTATTTCTCTTTTAGTGGTGCCCACTCTCGCCAAAAATATGGTTTACAGCCTCACTTCTGCCTTATTGGTCAAAATATGAGCAAATCTTAAGGCACCCCCCAGAAGGCGAATTACAGGCCTCCTGGGGCCCATATACCACACCAGTAGTCACTGCTATACTGGATGTAATTCTAAAACCTATGCAGTCAGATTTAGTGGGTTACAGACTATTTTCTTGCCAAATTTCAGAATTATAGACCAACATTTACTACTCATTTGGGCTGATTTACATGTATTTTACACCATTTTAACAGCAATATTCGGGTTAAGTAATTTGTGTTCAGACATGTAATGCTCCAAATGTGCCTAAAATGTCCTCATTTCTGATCAAAACATGTCTGAAATTCCATAAGTGCTCCAGATTGACCACAATATGATATACCTGAAATTACCCCTCATGAGGGGGGGCAGACCAGGTCCACACCCCGAAAAACTGAAATTCCAAATATGGCCCTCGAGTTTGTCAGACAAATGCAGTTTAATTCTATGGTGGAAACTGAGTTTCCTGTGAAAATCTGAACCAGATCCAACCCATTTAAGGGGTGTTTTGAGCTGATTTTCTTGTTGATGGTACCCTCGCTACATGCACTCCCAATACATGTATTTTGAGCTTGGTATGTATTTCTTAATGAATACACTACTTATTTCTCTTTTAGTGGTGCCCACTCTCGCCAAAAATATGGTTTACAGCCTCACTTCTGCCTTATTGGTCAAAATATGAGCAAATCTTAAGGCACCCCCCAGAAGGCGAATTACAGGCCTCCTGGGGCCCATATACCACACCAGTAGTCACTGCTATACTGGATGTAATTCTAAAACCTATGCAGTCAGATTTAGTGGGTTACAGACTATTTTCTTGCCAAATTTCAGAATTATAGACCAACATTTACTACTCATTTGGGCTGATTTACATGTATTTTACACCATTTTAACAGCAATATTCGGGTTAAGTAATTTGTGTTCAGACATGTAATGCTCCAAATGTGCCTAAAATGTCCTCATTTCTGATCAAAACATGTCTGAAATTCCATAAGTGCTCCAGATTGACCACAATATGATATACCTGAAATTACCCCTCATGAGGGGGGGCAGACCAGGTCCACACCCCGAAAAACTGAAATTCCAAATATGGCCCTCGAGTTTGTCAGACAAATGCAGTTTAATTCTATGGTGGAAACTGAGTTTCCTGTGAAAATCTGAACCAGATCCAACCCATTTAAGGGGTGTTTTGAGCTGATTTTCTTGTTGATGGTACCCTCGCTACATGCACTCCCAATACATGTATTTTGAGCTTGGTATGTATTTCTTAATGAATACACTACTTATTTCTCTTTTAGTGGTGCCCACTCTCGCCAAAAATATGGTTTACAGCCTCACTTCTGCCTTATTGGTCAAAATATGAGCAAATCTTAAGGCACCCCCCAGAAGGCGAATTACAGGCCTCCTGGGGCCCATATACCACACCAGTAGTCACTGCTATACTGGATGTAATTCTAAAACCTATGCAGTCAGATTTAGTGGGTTACAGACTATTTTCTTGCCAAATTTCAGAATTATAGACCAACATTTACTACTCATTTGGGCTGATTTACATGTATTTTACACCATTTTAACAGCAATATTCGGGTTAAGTAATTTGTGTTCAGACATGTAATGCTCCAAATGTGCCTAAAATGTCCTCATTTCTGATCAAAACATGTCTGAAATTCCATAAGTGCTCCAGATTGACCACAATATGATATACCTGAAATTACCCCTCATGAGGGGGGGCAGACCAGGTCCACACCCCGAAAAACTGAAATTCCAAATATGGCCCTCGAGTTTGTCAGACAAATGCAGTTTAATTCTATGGTGGAAACTGAGTTTCCTGTGAAAATCTGAACCAGATCCAACCCATTTAAGGGGTGTTTTGAGCTGATTTTCTTGTTGATGGTACCCTCGCTACATGCACTCCCAATACATGTATTTTGAGCTTGGTATGTATTTCTTAATGAATACACTACTTATTTCTCTTTTAGTGGTGCCCACTCTCGCCAAAAATATGGTTTACAGCCTCACTTCTGCCTTATTGGTCAAAATATGAGCAAATCTTAAGGCACCCCCCAGAAGGCGAATTACAGGCCTCCTGGGGCCCATATACCACACCAGTAGTCACTGCTATACTGGATGTAATTCTAAAACCTATGCAGTCAGATTTAGTGGGTTACAGACTATTTTCTTGCCAAATTTCAGAATTATAGACCAACATTTACTACTCATTTGGGCTGATTTACATGTATTTTACACCATTTTAACAGCAATATTCGGGTTAAGTAATTTGTGTTCAGACATGTAATGCTCCAAATGTGCCTAAAATGTCCTCATTTCTGATCAAAACATGTCTGAAATTCCATAAGTGCTCCAGATTGACCACAATATGATATACCTGAAATTACCCCTCATGAGGGGGGGCAGACCAGGTCCACACCCCGAAAAACTGAAATTCCAAATATGGCCCTCGAGTTTGTCAGACAAATGCAGTTTAATTCTATGGTGGAAACTGAGTTTCCTGTGAAAATCTGAACCAGATCCAACCCATTTAAGGGGTGTTTTGAGCTGATTTTCTTGTTGATGGTACCCTCGCTACATGCACTCCCAATACATGTATTTTGAGCTTGGTATGTATTTCTTAATGAATACACTACTTATTTCTCTTTTAGTGGTGCCCACTCTCGCCAAAAATATGGTTTACAGCCTCACTTCTGCCTTATTGGTCAAAATATGAGCAAATCTTAAGGCACCCCCCAGAAGGCGAATTACAGGCCTCCTGGGGCCCATATACCACACCAGTAGTCACTGCTATACTGGATGTAATTCTAAAACCTATGCAGTCAGATTTAGTGGGTTACAGACTATTTTCTTGCCAAATTTCAGAATTATAGACCAACATTTACTACTCATTTGGGCTGATTTACATGTATTTTACACCATTTTAACAGCAATATTCGGGTTAAGTAATTTGTGTTCAGACATGTAATGCTCCAAATGTGCCTAAAATGTCCTCATTTCTGATCAAAACATGTCTGAAATTCCATAAGTGCTCCAGATTGACCACAATATGATATACCTGAAATTACCCCTCATGAGGGGGGGCAGACCAGGTCCACACCCCGAAAAACTGAAATTCCAAATATGGCCCTCGAGTTTGTCAGACAAATGCAGTTTAATTCTATGGTGGAAACTGAGTTTCCTGTGAAAATCTGAACCAGATCCAACCCATTTAAGGGGTGTTTTGAGCTGATTTTCTTGTTGATGGTACCCTCGCTACATGCACTCCCAATACATGTATTTTGAGCTTGGTATGTATTTCTTAATGAATACACTACTTATTTCTCTTTTAGTGGTGCCCACTCTCGCCAAAAATATGGTTTACAGCCTCACTTCTGCCTTATTGGTCAAAATATGAGCAAATCTTAAGGCACCCCCCAGAAGGCGAATTACAGGCCTCCTGGGGCCCATATACCACACCAGTAGTCACTGCTATACTGGATGTAATTCTAAAACCTATGCAGTCAGATTTAGTGGGTTACAGACTATTTTCTTGCCAAATTTCAGAATTATAGACCAACATTTACTACTCATTTGGGCTGATTTACATGTATTTTACACCATTTTAACAGCAATATTCGGGTTAAGTAATTTGTGTTCAGACATGTAATGCTCCAAATGTGCCTAAAATGTCCTCATTTCTGATCAAAACATGTCTGAAATTCCATAAGTGCTCCAGATTGACCACAATATGATATACCTGAAATTACCCCTCATGAGGGGGGGCAGACCAGGTCCACACCCCGAAAAACTGAAATTCCAAATATGGCCCTCGAGTTTGTCAGACAAATGCAGTTTAATTCTATGGTGGAAACTGAGTTTCCTGTGAAAATCTGAACCAGATCCAACCCATTTAAGGGGTGTTTTGAGCTGATTTTCTTGTTGATGGTACCCTCGCTACATGCACTCCCAATACATGTATTTTGAGCTTGGTATGTATTTCTTAATGAATACACTACATATTTCTCTTTTAGTGGTGCCCACTCTCGCCAAAAATATGGTTTACAGCCTCACTTCTGCCTTATTGGTCAAAATATGAGCAAATCTTAAGGCACCCCCCAGAAGGCGAATTACAGGCCTCCTGGGGCCCATATACCACACCAGTAGTCACTGCTATACTGGATGTAATTCTAAAACCTATGCAGTCAGATTTAGTGGGTTACAGACTATTTTCTTGCCAAATTTCAGAATTATAGACCAACATTTACTACTCATTTGGGCTGATTTACATGTATTTTACACCATTTTAACAGCAATATTCGGGTTAAGTAATTTGTGTTCAGACATGTAATGCTCCAAATGTGCCTAAAATGTCCTCATTTCTGATCAAAACATGTCTGAAATTCCATAAGTGCTCCAGATTGACCACAATATGATATACCTGAAATTACCCCTCATGAGGGGGGGCAGACCAGGTCCACACCCCGAAAAACTGAAATTCCAAATATGGCCCTCGAGTTTGTCAGACAAATGCAGTTTAATTCTATGGTGGAAACTGAGTTTCCTGTGAAAATCTGAACCAGATCCAACCCATTTAAGGGGTGTTTTGAGCTGATTTTCTTGTTGATGGTACCCTCGCTACATGCACTCCCAATACATGTATTTTGAGCTTGGTATGTATTTCTTAATGAATACACTACTTATTTCTCTTTTAGTGGTGCCCACTCTCGCCAAAAATATGGTTTACAGCCTCACTTCTGCCTTATTGGTCAAAATATGAGCAAATCTTAAGGCACCCCCCAGAAGGCGAATTACAGGCCTCCTGGGGCCCATATACCACACCAGTAGTCACTGCTATACTGGATGTAATTCTAAAACCTATGCAGTCAGATTTAGTGGGTTACAGACTATTTTCTTGCCAAATTTCAGAATTATAGACCAACATTTACTACTCATTTGGGCTGATTTACATGTATTTTACACCATTTTAACAGCAATATTCGGGTTAAGTAATTTGTGTTCAGACATGTAATGCTCCAAATGTGCCTAAAATGTCCTCATTTCTGATCAAAACATGTCTGAAATTCCATAAGTGCTCCAGATTGACCACAATATGATATACCTGAAATTACCCCTCATGAGGGGGGGCAGACCAGGTCCACACCCCGAAAAACTGAAATTCCAAATATGGCCCTCGAGTTTGTCAGACAAATGCAGTTTAATTCTATGGTGGAAACTGAGTTTCCTGTGAAAATCTGAACCAGATCCAACCCATTTAAGGGGTGTTTTGAGCTGATTTTCTTGTTGATGGTACCCTCGCTACATGCACTCCCAATACATGTATTTTGAGCTTGGTATGTATTTCTTAATGAATACACTACTTATTTCTCTTTTAGTGGTGCCCACTCTCGCCAAAAATATGGTTTACAGCCTCACTTCTGCCTTATTGGTCAAAATATGAGCAAATCTTAAGGCACCCCCCAGAAGGCGAATTACAGGCCTCCTGGGGCCCATATACCACACCAGTAGTCACTGCTATACTGGATGTAATTCTAAAACCTATGCAGTCAGATTTAGTGGGTTACAGACTATTTTCTTGCCAAATTTCAGAATTATAGACCAACATTTACTACTCATTTGGGCTGATTTACATGTATTTTACACCATTTTAACAGCAATATTCGGGTTAAGTAATTTGTGTTCAGACATGTAATGCTCCAAATGTGCCTAAAATGTCCTCATTTCTGATCAAAACATGTCTGAAATTCCATAAGTGCTCCAGATTGACCACAATATGATATACCTGAAATTACCCCTCATGAGGGGGGGCAGACCAGGTCCACACCCCGAAAAACTGAAATTCCAAATATGGCCCTCGAGTTTGTCAGACAAATGCAGTTTAATTCTATGGTGGAAACTGAGTTTCCTGTGAAAATCTGAACCAGATCCAACCCATTTAAGGGGTGTTTTGAGCTGATTTTCTTGTTGATGGTACCCTCGCTACATGCACTCCCAATACATGTATTTTGAGCTTGGTATGTATTTCTTAATGAATACACTACTTATTTCTCTTTTAGTGGTGCCCACTCTCGCCAAAAATATGGTTTACAGCCTCACTTCTGCCTTATTGGTCAAAATATGAGCAAATCTTAAGGCACCCCCCAGAAGGCGAATTACAGGCCTCCTGGGGCCCATATACCACACCAGTAGTCACTGCTATACTGGATGTAATTCTAAAACCTATGCAGTCAGATTTAGTGGGTTACAGACTATTTTCTTGCCAAATTTCAGAATTATAGACCAACATTTACTACTCATTTGGGCTGATTTACATGTATTTTACACCATTTTAACAGCAATATTCGGGTTAAGTAATTTGTGTTCAGACATGTAATGCTCCAAATGTGCCTAAAATGTCCTCATTTCTGATCAAAACATGTCTGAAATTCCATAAGTGCTCCAGATTGACCACAATATGATATACCTGAAATTACCCCTCATGAGGGGGGGCAGACCAGGTCCACACCCCGAAAAACTGAAATTCCAAATATGGCCCTCGAGTTTGTCAGACAAATGCAGTTTAATTCTATGGTGGAAACTGAGTTTCCTGTGAAAATCTGAACCAGATCCAACCCATTTAAGGGGTGTTTTGAGCTGATTTTCTTGTTGATGGTACCCTCGCTACATGCACTCCCAATACATGTATTTTGAGCTTGGTATGTATTTCTTAATGAATACACTACTTATTTCTCTTTTAGTGGTGCCCACTCTCGCCAAAAATATGGTTTACAGCCTCACTTCTGCCTTATTGGTCAAAATATGAGCAAATCTTAAGGCACCCCCCAGAAGGCGAATTACAGGCCTCCTGGGGCCCATATACCACACCAGTAGTCACTGCTATACTGGATGTAATTCTAAAACCTATGCAGTCAGATTTAGTGGGTTACAGACTATTTTCTTGCCAAATTTCAGAATTATAGACCAACATTTACTACTCATTTGGGCTGATTTACATGTATTTTACACCATTTTAACAGCAATATTCGGGTTAAGTAATTTGTGTTCAGACATGTAATGCTCCAAATGTGCCTAAAATGTCCTCATTTCTGATCAAAACATGTCTGAAATTCCATAAGTGCTCCAGATTGACCACAATATGATATACCTGAAATTACCCCTCATGAGGGGGGGCAGACCAGGTCCACACCCCGAAAAACTGAAATTCCAAATATGGCCCTCGAGTTTGTCAGACAAATGCAGTTTAATTCTATGGTGGAAACTGAGTTTCCTGTGAAAATCTGAACCAGATCCAACCCATTTAAGGGGTGTTTTGAGCTGATTTTCTTGTTGATGGTACCCTCGCTACATGCACTCCCAATACATGTATTTTGAGCTTGGTATGTATTTCTTAATGAATACACTACTTATTTCTCTTTTAGTGGTGCCCACTCTCGCCAAAAATATGGTTTACAGCCTCACTTCTGCCTTATTGGTCAAAATATGAGCAAATCTTAAGGCACCCCCCAGAAGGCGAATTACAGGCCTCCTGGGGCCCATATACCACACCAGTAGTCACTGCTATACTGGATGTAATTCTAAAACCTATGCAGTCAGATTTAGTGGGTTACAGACTATTTTCTTGCCAAATTTCAGAATTATAGACCAACATTTACTACTCATTTGGGCTGATTTACATGTATTTTACACCATTTTAACAGCAATATTCGGGTTAAGTAATTTGTGTTCAGACATGTAATGCTCCAAATGTGCCTAAAATGTCCTCATTTCTGATCAAAACATGTCTGAAATTCCATAAGTGCTCCAGATTGACCACAATATGATATACCTGAAATTACCCCTCATGAGGGGGGGCAGACCAGGTCCACACCCCGAAAAACTGAAATTCCAAATATGGCCCTCGAGTTTGTCAGACAAATGCAGTTTAATTCTATGGTGGAAACTGAGTTTCCTGTGAAAATCTGAACCAGATCCAACCCATTTAAGGGGTGTTTTGAGCTGATTTTCTTGTTGATGGTACCCTCGCTACATGCACTCCCAATACATGTATTTTGAGCTTGGTATGTATTTCTTAATGAATACACTACTTATTTCTCTTTTAGTGGTGCCCACTCTCGCCAAAAATATGGTTTACAGCCTCACTTCTGCCTTATTGGTCAAAATATGAGCAAATCTTAAGGCACCCCCCAGAAGGCGAATTACAGGCCTCCTGGGGCCCATATACCACACCAGTAGTCACTGCTATACTGGATGTAATTCTAAAACCTATGCAGTCAGATTTAGTGGGTTACAGACTATTTTCTTGCCAAATTTCAGAATTATAGACCAACATTTACTACTCATTTGGGCTGATTTACATGTATTTTACACCATTTTAACAGCAATATTCGGGTTAAGTAATTTGTGTTCAGACATGTAATGCTCCAAATGTGCCTAAAATGTCCTCATTTCTGATCAAAACATGTCTGAAATTCCATAAGTGCTCCAGATTGACCACAATATGATATACCTGAAATTACCCCTCATGAGGGGGGGCAGACCAGGTCCACACCCCGAAAAACTGAAATTCCAAATATGGCCCTCGAGTTTGTCAGACAAATGCAGTTTAATTCTATGGTGGAAACTGAGTTTCCTGTGAAAATCTGAACCAGATCCAACCCATTTAAGGGGTGTTTTGAGCTGATTTTCTTGTTGATGGTACCCTCGCTACATGCACTCCCAATACATGTATTTTGAGCTTGGTATGTATTTCTTAATGAATACACTACTTATTTCTCTTTTAGTGGTGCCCACTCTCGCCAAAAATATGGTTTACAGCCTCACTTCTGCCTTATTGGTCAAAATATGAGCAAATCTTAAGGCACCCCCCAGAAGGCGAATTACAGGCCTCCTGGGGCCCATATACCACACCAGTAGTCACTGCTATACTGGATGTAATTCTAAAACCTATGCAGTCAGATTTAGTGGGTTACAGACTATTTTCTTGCCAAATTTCAGAATTATAGACCAACATTTACTACTCATTTGGGCTGATTTACATGTATTTTACACCATTTTAACAGCAATATTCGGGTTAAGTAATTTGTGTTCAGACATGTAATGCTCCAAATGTGCCTAAAATGTCCTCATTTCTGATCAAAACATGTCTGAAATTCCATAAGTGCTCCAGATTGACCACAATATGATATACCTGAAATTACCCCTCATGAGGGGGGGCAGACCAGGTCCACACCCCGAAAAACTGAAATTCCAAATATGGCCCTCGAGTTTGTCAGACAAATGCAGTTTAATTCTATGGTGGAAACTGAGTTTCCTGTGAAAATCTGAACCAGATCCAACCCATTTAAGGGGTGTTTTGAGCTGATTTTCTTGTTGATGGTACCCTCGCTACATGCACTCCCAATACATGTATTTTGAGCTTGGTATGTATTTCTTAATGAATACACTACTTATTTCTCTTTTAGTGGTGCCCACTCTCGCCAAAAATATGGTTTACAGCCTCACTTCTGCCTTATTGGTCAAAATATGAGCAAATCTTAAGGCACCCCCCAGAAGGCGAATTACAGGCCTCCTGGGGCCCATATACCACACCAGTAGTCACTGCTATACTGGATGTAATTCTAAAACCTATGCAGTCAGATTTAGTGGGTTACAGACTATTTTCTTGCCAAATTTCAGAATTATAGACCAACATTTACTACTCATTTGGGCTGATTTACATGTATTTTACACCATTTTAACAGCAATATTCGGGTTAAGTAATTTGTGTTCAGACATGTAATGCTCCAAATGTGCCTAAAATGTCCTCATTTCTGATCAAAACATGTCTGAAATTCCATAAGTGCTCCAGATTGACCACAATATGATATACCTGAAATTACCCCTCATGAGGGGGGGCAGACCAGGTCCACACCCCGAAAAACTGAAATTCCAAATATGGCCCTCGAGTTTGTCAGACAAATGCAGTTTAATTCTATGGTGGAAACTGAGTTTCCTGTGAAAATCTGAACCAGATCCAACCCATTTAAGGGGTGTTTTGAGCTGATTTTCTTGTTGATGGTACCCTCGCTACATGCACTCCCAATACATGTATTTTGAGCTTGGTATGTATTTCTTAATGAATACACTACTTATTTCTCTTTTAGTGGTGCCCACTCTCGCCAAAAATATGGTTTACAGCCTCACTTCTGCCTTATTGGTCAAAATATGAGCAAATCTTAAGGCACCCCCCAGAAGGCGAATTACAGGCCTCCTGGGGCCCATATACCACACCAGTAGTCACTGCTATACTGGATGTAATTCTAAAACCTATGCAGTCAGATTTAGTGGGTTACAGACTATTTTCTTGCCAAATTTCAGAATTATAGACCAACATTTACTACTCATTTGGGCTGATTTACATGTATTTTACACCATTTTAACAGCAATATTCGGGTTAAGTAATTTGTGTTCAGACATGTAATGCTCCAAATGTGCCTAAAATGTCCTCATTTCTGATCAAAACATGTCTGAAATTCCATAAGTGCTCCAGATTGACCACAATATGATATACCTGAAATTACCCCTCATGAGGGGGGGCAGACCAGGTCCACACCCCGAAAAACTGAAATTCCAAATATGGCCCTCGAGTTTGTCAGACAAATGCAGTTTAATTCTATGGTGGAAACTGAGTTTCCTGTGAAAATCTGAACCAGATCCAACCCATTTAAGGGGTGTTTTGAGCTGATTTTCTTGTTGATGGTACCCTCGCTACATGCACTCCCAATACATGTATTTTGAGCTTGGTATGTATTTCTTAATGAATACACTACTTATTTCTCTTTTAGTGGTGCCCACTCTCGCCAAAAATATGGTTTACAGCCTCACTTCTGCCTTATTGGTCAAAATATGAGCAAATCTTAAGGCACCCCCCAGAAGGCGAATTACAGGCCTCCTGGGGCCCATATACCACACCAGTAGTCACTGCTATACTGGATGTAATTCTAAAACCTATGCAGTCAGATTTAGTGGGTTACAGACTATTTTCTTGCCAAATTTCAGAATTATAGACCAACATTTACTACTCATTTGGGCTGATTTACATGTATTTTACACCATTTTAACAGCAATATTCGGGTTAAGTAATTTGTGTTCAGACATGTAATGCTCCAAATGTGCCTAAAATGTCCTCATTTCTGATCAAAACATGTCTGAAATTCCATAAGTGCTCCAGATTGACCACAATATGATATACCTGAAATTACCCCTCATGAGGGGGGGCAGACCAGGTCCACACCCCGAAAAACTGAAATTCCAAATATGGCCCTCGAGTTTGTCAGACAAATGCAGTTTAATTCTATGGTGGAAACTGAGTTTCCTGTGAAAATCTGAACCAGATCCAACCCATTTAAGGGGTGTTTTGAGCTGATTTTCTTGTTGATGGTACCCTCGCTACATGCACTCCCAATACATGTATTTTGAGCTTGGTATGTATTTCTTAATGAATACACTACTTATTTCTCTTTTAGTGGTGCCCACTCTCGCCAAAAATATGGTTTACAGCCTCACTTCTGCCTTATTGGTCAAAATATGAGCAAATCTTAAGGCACCCCCCAGAAGGCGAATTACAGGCCTCCTGGGGCCCATATACCACACCAGTAGTCACTGCTATACTGGATGTAATTCTAAAACCTATGCAGTCAGATTTAGTGGGTTACAGACTATTTTCTTGCCAAATTTCAGAATTATAGACCAACATTTACTACTCATTTGGGCTGATTTACATGTATTTTACACCATTTTAACAGCAATATTCGGGTTAAGTAATTTGTGTTCAGACATGTAATGCTCCAAATGTGCCTAAAATGTCCTCATTTCTGATCAAAACATGTCTGAAATTCCATAAGTGCTCCAGATTGACCACAATATGATATACCTGAAATTACCCCTCATGAGGGGGGGCAGACCAGGTCCACACCCCGAAAAACTGAAATTCCAAATATGGCCCTCGAGTTTGTCAGACAAATGCAGTTTAATTCTATGGTGGAAACTGAGTTTCCTGTGAAAATCTGAACCAGATCCAACCCATTTAAGGGGTGTTTTGAGCTGATTTTCTTGTTGATGGTACCCTCGCTACATGCACTCCCAATACATGTATTTTGAGCTTGGTATGTATTTCTTAATGAATACACTACTTATTTCTCTTTTAGTGGTGCCCACTCTCGCCAAAAATATGGTTTACAGCCTCACTTCTGCCTTATTGGTCAAAATATGAGCAAATCTTAAGGCACCCCCCAGAAGGCGAATTACAGGCCTCCTGGGGCCCATATACCACACCAGTAGTCACTGCTATACTGGATGTAATTCTAAAACCTATGCAGTCAGATTTAGTGGGTTACAGACTATTTTCTTGCCAAATTTCAGAATTATAGACCAACATTTACTACTCATTTGGGCTGATTTACATGTATTTTACACCATTTTAACAGCAATATTCGGGTTAAGTAATTTGTGTTCAGACATGTAATGCTCCAAATGTGCCTAAAATGTCCTCATTTCTGATCAAAACATGTCTGAAATTCCATAAGTGCTCCAGATTGACCACAATATGATATACCTGAAATTACCCCTCATGAGGGGGGGCAGACCAGGTCCACACCCCGAAAAACTGAAATTCCAAATATGGCCCTCGAGTTTGTCAGACAAATGCAGTTTAATT
>CAXHLB010000210.1:0-30964 GCA_964017235.1 Sabellastarte sp. h YS-2021
ATTACCCCCTCATGAGGGGGGGCAGACCAGGTCCACACCCCGAAAAACTGGAAATTCCAAATATGGCCCTCGAGTTTGTCAGACAAATGCAATTTAATTCTATGGTGGAAACTGAGTTTCCTGTGAAAATCTGAACCAGATCCAACCCATTTAAGGGGTGTTTTGAGCTGATTTTTCTTGTTGATGGTACCCTCGCTACATGCACTCCCAATACATGTATTTTGAGCTTGGTATGTATTTCTTAATGAATACACTACTTATTTCTCTTTTAGTGGTGCCCACTCTCGCCAAAAAATATGGTTTACAGCCTCACTTCTGCCTTATTGGTCAAAATATGAGCAAATCTTAAGGCACCCCCCAGAAGGCGAATTACAGGCCTCCTGGGGCCTATATACCACACCAGTAGTCACTGCTCCAAATGTGCCTAAAATGTCCTCATTTCTGATCAAAACATGTCTGAAATTCCATAAGTGCTCCAGATTGACCACAATATGATATACCTGAAATTACCCCTCATGAGGGGGGGCAGACCAGGTCCACACCCCGAAAAACTGAAATTCCAAATATGGCCCTCGAGTTTGTCAGACAAATGCAATTTAATTCTATGGTGGAAACTGAGTTTCCTGTGAAAATCTGAACCAGATCCAACCCATTTAAGGGGTGTTTTGAGCTGATTTTCTTGTTGATGGTACCCTCGCTACATGCACTCCCAATACATGTATTTTGAGCTTGGTATGTATTTCTTAATGAATACACTACTTATTTCTCTTTTAGTGGTGCCCACTCTCGCCAAAAAAATATGGTTTACAGCCTCACTTCTGCCTTATTGGTCAAAATATGAGCAAATCTTAAGGCACCCCCCAGAAGGCGAATTACAGGCCTCCTGGGGCCTATATACCACACCAGTAGTCACTGCTCCAAATGTGCCTAAAATGTCCTCATTTCTGATCAAAACATGTCTGAAATTCCATAAGTGCTCCAGATTGACCACAATATGATATACCTGAAATTACCCCTCATGAGGGGGGGCAGACCAGGTCCACACCCCGAAAAACTGAAATTCCAAATATGGCCCTCGAGTTTGTCAGACAAATGCAATTTAATTCTATGGTGGAAACTGAGTTTTCCTGTGAAAATCTGAACCAGATCCAAAACATTTAAGGGGTGTTTTGAGCTGATTTTCTTGTTGATGGTACCCTCGCTACATGCACTCCCAATACATGTATTTTGAGCTTGGTATGTATTTCTTAATGAATACACTACTTATTTCTCTTTTAGTGGTGCCCACTCTCGCCAAAAAATATGGTTTACAGCCTCACTTCTGCCTTATTGGTCAAAATATGAGCAAATCTTAAGGCACCCCCCAGAAGGCGAATTACAGGCCTCCTGGGGCCTATATACCACACCAGTAGTCACTGCTCCAAATGTGCCTAAAATGTCCTCATTTCTGATCAAAACATGTCTGAAATTCCATAAGTGCTCCAGATTGACCACAATATGATATACCTGAAATTACCCCTCATGAGGGGGGGCAGACCAGGTCCACACCCCGAAAAACTGAAATTCCAAATATGGCCCTCGAGTTTGTCAGACAAATGCAATTTAATTCTATGGTGGAAACTGAGTTTCCTGTGAAAATCTGAACCAGATCCAAAACATTTAAGGGGTGTTTTGAGCTGATTTTCTTGTTGATGGTACCCTCGCTACATGCACTCCCAATACATGTATTTTGAGCTTGGTATGTATTTCTTAATGAATACACTACTTATTTCTCTTTTAGTGGTGCCCACTCTCGCCAAAAAATATGGTTTACAGCCTCACTTCTGCCTTATTGGTCAAAATATGAGCAAATCTTAAGGCACCCCCCAGAAGGCGAATTACAGGCCTCCTGGGGCCTATATACCACACCAGTAGTCACTGCTCCAAATGTGCCTAAAATGTCCTCATTTCTGATCAAAACATGTCTGAAATTCCATAAGTGCTCCAGATTGACCACAATATGATATACCTGAAATTACCCCTCATGAGGGGGGGCAGACCAGGTCCACACCCCGAAAAACTGAAATTCCAAATATGGCCCTCGAGTTTGTCAGACAAATGCAATTTAATTCTATGGTGGAAACTGAGTTTCCTGTGAAAATCTGAACCAGATCCAACCCATTTAAGGGGTGTTTTGAGCTGATTTTCTTGTTGATGGTACCCTCGCTACATGCACTCCCAATACATGTATTTTGAGCTTGGTATGTATTTCTTAATGAATACACTACTTATTTCTCTTTTAGTGGTGCCCACTCTCGCCAAAAAATATGGTTTACAGCCTCACTTCTGCCTTATTGGTCAAAATATGAGCAAATCTTAAGGCACCCCCCAGAAGGCGAATTACAGGCCTCCTGGGGCCTATATACCACACCAGTAGTCACTGCTCCAAATGTGCCTAAAATGTCCTCATTTCTGATCAAAACATGTCTGAAATTCCATAAGTGCTCCAGATTGACCACAATATGATATACCTGAAATTACCCCTCATGAGGGGGGGCAGACCAGGTCCACACCCCGAAAAACTGAAATTCCAAATATGGCCCTCGAGTTTGTCAGACAAATGCAATTTAATTCTATGGTGGAAACTGAGTTTCCTGTGAAAATCTGAACCAGATCCAACCCATTTAAGGGGTGTTTTGAGCTGATTTTCTTGTTGATGGTACCCTCGCTACATGCACTCCCAATACATGTATTTTGAGCTTGGTATGTATTTCTTAATGAATACACTACTTATTTCTCTTTTAGTGGTGCCCACTCTCGCCAAAAAATATGGTTTACAGCCTCACTTCTGCCTTATTGGTCAAAATATGAGCAAATCTTAAGGCACCCCCCAGAAGGCGAATTACAGGCCTCCTGGGGCCTATATACCACACCAGTAGTCACTGCTCCAAATGTGCCTAAAATGTCCTCATTTCTGATCAAAACATGTCTGAAATTCCATAAGTGCTCCAGATTGACCACAATATGATATACCTGAAATTACCCCTCATGAGGGGGGGCAGACCAGGTCCACACCCCGAAAAACTGAAATTCCAAATATGGCCCTCGAGTTTGTCAGACAAATGCAATTTAATTCTATGGTGGAAACTGAGTTTCCTGTGAAAATCTGAACCAGATCCAAAACATTTAAGGGGTGTTTTGAGCTGATTTTCTTGTTGATGGTACCCTCGCTACATGCACTCCCAATACATGTATTTTGAGCTTGGTATGTATTTCTTAATGAATACACTACTTATTTCTCTTTTAGTGGTGCCCACTCTCGCCAAAAAATATGGTTTACAGCCTCACTTCTGCCTTATTGGTCAAAATATGAGCAAATCTTAAGGCACCCCCCAGAAGGCGAATTACAGGCCTCCTGGGGCCTATATACCACACCAGTAGTCACTGCTCCAAATGTGCCTAAAATGTCCTCATTTCTGATCAAAACATGTCTGAAATTCCATAAGTGCTCCAGATTGACCACAATATGATATACCTGAAATTACCCCTCATGAGGGGGGGGCAGACCAGGTCCACACCCCGAAAAACTGAAATTCCAAATATGGCCCTCGAGTTTGTCAGACAAATGCAATTTAATTCTATGGTGGAAACTGAGTTTCCTGTGAAAATCTGAACCAGATCCAACCCATTTAAGGGGTGTTTTGAGCTGATTTTCTTGTTGATGGTACCCTCGCTACATGCACTCCCAATACATGTATTTTGAGCTTGGTATGTATTTCTTAATGAATACACTACTTATTTCTCTTTTAGTGGTGCCCACTCTCGCCAAAAAATATGGTTTACAGCCTCACTTCTGCCTTATTGGTCAAAATATGAGCAAATCTTAAGGCACCCCCCAGAAGGCGAATTACAGGCCTCCTGGGGCCTATATACCACACCAGTAGTCACTGCTCCAAATGTGCCTAAAATGTCCTCATTTCTGATCAAAACATGTCTGAAATTCCATAAGTGCTCCAGATTGACCACAATATGATATACCTGAAATTACCCCTCATGAGGGGGGGCAGACCAGGTCCACACCCCGAAAAACTGAAATTCCAAATATGGCCCTCGAGTTTGTCAGACAAATGCAATTTAATTCTATGGGTGGAAACTGAGTTTCCTGTGAAAATCTGAACCAGATCCAACCCATTTAAGGGGTGTTTTGAGCTGATTTTCTTGTTGATGGTACCCTCGCTACATGCACTCCCAATACATGTATTTTGAGCTTGGTATGTATTTCTTAATGAATACACTACTTATTTCTCTTTTAGTGGTGCCCACTCTCGCCAAAAAAATATGGTTTACAGCCTCACTTCTGCCTTATTGGTCAAAATATGAGCAAATCTTAAGGCACCCCCCAGAAGGCGAATTACAGGCCTCCTGGGGCCTATATACCACACCAGTAGTCACTGCTCCAAATGTGCCTAAAATGTCCTCATTTCTGATCAAAACATGTCTGAAATTCCATAAGTGCTCCAGATTGACCACAATATGATATACCTGAAATTACCCCTCATGAGGGGGGGCAGACCAGGTCCACACCCCGAAAAACTGAAATTCCAAATATGGCCCTCGAGTTTGTCAGACAAATGCAATTTTAATTCTATGGTGGAAACTGAGTTTCCTGTGAAAATCTGAACCAGATCCAACCCATTTAAGGGGTGTTTTGAGCTGATTTTCTTGTTGATGGTACCCTCGCTACATGCACTCCCAATACATGTATTTTGAGCTTGGTATGTATTTCTTAATGAATACACTACTTATTTCTCTTTTAGTGGTGCCCACTCTCGCCAAAAAATATGGTTTACAGCCTCACTTCTGCCTTATTGGTCAAAATATGAGCAAATCTTAAGGCACCCCCCAGAAGGCGAATTACAGGCCTCCTGGGGCCTATATACCACACCAGTAGTCACTGCTCCAAATGTGCCTAAAATGTCCTCATTTCTGATCAAAACATGTCTGAAATTCCATAAGTGCTCCAGATTGACCACAATATGATATACCTGAAATTACCCCTCATGAGGGGGGGCAGACCAGGTCCACACCCCGAAAAACTGAAATTCCAAATATGGCCCTCGAGTTTGTCAGACAAATGCAATTTAATTCTATGGTGGAAACTGAGTTTCCTGTGAAAATCTGAACCAGATCCAACCCATTTAAGGGGTGTTTTGAGCTGATTTTCTTGTTGATGGTACCCTCGCTACATGCACTCCCAATACATGTATTTTGAGCTTGGTATGTATTTCTTAATGAATACACTACTTATTTCTCTTTTAGTGGTGCCCACTCTCGCCAAAAATATGGTTTACAGCCTCACTTCTGCCTTATTGGTCAAAAATATGAGCAAATCTTAAGGCACCCCCCAGAAGGCGAATTACAGGCCTCCTGGGGCCTATATACCACACCAGTAGTCACTGCTATACTGGATGTAATTCTAAAACCTATGCAGTCAGATTTAGTGGGTTACAGACTATTTTCTTGCCAAATTTCAGAATTATAGACCAACATTTACTACTCATTTGGGCTGATTTACATGTATTTTACACCATTTTAACAGCAATATTCGGGTTAAATAATTTGTGTTCAGACATGTAATGCTCCAAATGTGCCTAAAATGTCCTCATTTCTGATCAAAACATGTCTGAAATTCCATAAGTGCTCCAGATTGACCACAATATGATATACCTGAAATTACCCCTCATGAGGGGGGGCAGACCAGGTCCACACCCCGAAAAACTGAAATTCCAAATATGGCCCTCGAGTTTGTCAGACAAATGCAATTTAATTCTATGGTGGAAACTGAGTTTCCTGTGAAAATCTGAACCAGATCCAACCCATTTAAGGGGTGTTTTGAGCTGATTTTCTTGTTGATGGTACCCTCGCTACATGCACTCCCAATACATGTATTTTGAGCTTGGTATGTATTTCTTAATGAATACACTACTTATTTCTCTTTTAGTGGTGCCCACTCTCGCCAAAAATATGGTTTACAGCCTCACTTCTGCCTTATTGGTCAAAATATGAGCAAATCTTAAGGCACCCCCCAGAAGGCGAATTACAGGCCTCCTGGGGCCTATATACCACACCAGTAGTCACTGCTATACTGGATGTAATTCTAAAACCTATGCAGTCAGATTTAGTGGGTTACAGACTATTTTCTTGCCAAATTTCAGAATTATAGACCAACATTTACTACTCATTTGGGCTGATTTACATGTATTTTACACCATTTTAACAGCAATATTCGGGTTAAATAATTTGTGTTCAGACATGTAATGCTCCAAATGTGCCTAAAATGTCCTCATTTCTGATCAAAACATGTCTGAAATTCCATAAGTGCTCCAGATTGACCACAATATGATATACCTGAAATTACCCCTCATGAGGGGGGGCAGACCAGGTCCACACCCCGAAAAACTGAAATTCCAAATATGGCCCTCGAGTTTGTCAGACAAATGCAATTTAATTCTATGGTGGAAACTGAGTTTCCTGTGAAAATCTGAACCAGATCCAACCCATTTAAGGGGTGTTTTGAGCTGATTTTCTTGTTGATGGTACCCTCGCTACATGCACTCCCATACATGTATTTTGAGCTTGGTATGTATTTCTTAATGAATACACTACTTATTTCTCTTTTAGTGGTGCCCACTCTCGCCAAAAAATATGGTTTACAGCCTCACTTCTGCCTTATTGGTCAAAATATGAGCAAATCTTAAGGCACCCCCCAGAAGGCGAATTACAGGCCTCCTGGGGCCTATATACCACACCAGTAGTCACTGCTCCAAATGTGCCTAAAATGTCCTCATTTCTGATCAAAACATGTCTGAAATTCCATAAGTGCTCCAGATTGACCACAATATGATATACCTGAAATTACCCCTCATGAGGGGGGGCAGACCAGGTCCACACCCCGAAAAACTGAAATTCCAAATATGGCCCTCGAGTTTGTCAGACAAATGCAATTTAATTCTATGGTGGAAACTGAGTTTCCTGTGAAAATCTGAACCAGATCCAACCCATTTAAGGGGTGTTTTGAGCTGATTTTCTTGTTGATGGTACCCTCGCTACATGCACTCCCAATACATGTATTTTGAGCTTGGTATGTATTTCTTAATGAATACACTACTTATTTCTCTTTTAGTGGTGCCCACTCTCGCCAAAAAATATGGTTTACAGCCTCACTTCTGCCTTATTGGTCAAAATATGAGCAAATCTTAAGGCACCCCCCAGAAGGCGAATTACAGGCCTCCTGGGGCCTATATACCACACCAGTAGTCACTGCTCCAAATGTGCCTAAAATGTCCTCATTTCTGATCAAAACATGTCTGAAATTCCATAAGTGCTCCAGATTGACCACAATATGATATACCTGAAATTACCCCTCATGAGGGGGGGCAGACCAGGTCCACACCCCGAAAAACTGAAATTCCAAATATGGCCCTCGAGTTTGTCAGACAAATGCAATTTAATTCTATGGTGGAAACTGAGTTTCCTGTGAAAATCTGAACCAGATCCAACCCATTTAAGGGGTGTTTTGAGCTGATTTTCTTGTTGATGGTACCCTCGCTACATGCACTCCCAATACATGTATTTTGAGCTTGGTATGTATTTCTTAATGAATACACTACTTATTTCTCTTTTAGTGGTGCCCACTCTCGCCAAAAATATGGTTTACAGCCTCACTTCTGCCTTATTGGTCAAAATATGAGCAAATCTTAAGGCACCCCCCAGAAGGCGAATTACAGGCCTCCTGGGGCCTATATACCACACCAGTAGTCACTGCTATACTGGATGTAATTCTAAAACCTATGCAGTCAGATTTAGTGGGTTACAGACTATTTTCTTGCCAAATTTCAGAATTATAGACCAACATTTACTACTCATTTGGGCTGATTTACATGTATTTTACACCATTTTAACAGCAATATTCGGGTTAAATAATTTGTGTTCAGACATGTAATGCTCCAAATGTGCCTAAAATGTCCTCATTTCTGATCAAAACATGTCTGAAATTCCATAAGTGCTCCAGATTGACCACAATATGATATACCTGAAATTACCCCTCATGAGGGGGGGCAGACCAGGTCCACACCCCGAAAAACTGAAATTCCAAATATGGCCCTCGAGTTTGTCAGACAAATGCAATTTAATTCTATGGTGGAAACTGAGTTTCCTGTGAAAATCTGAACCAGATCCAACCCATTTAAGGGGTGTTTTGAGCTGATTTTCTTGTTGATGGTACCCTCGCTACATGCACTCCCAATACATGTATTTTGAGCTTGGTATGTATTTCTTAATGAATACACTACTTATTTCTCTTTTAGTGGTGCCCACTCTCGCCAAAAATATGGTTTACAGCCTCACTTCTGCCTTATTGGTCAAAATATGAGCAAATCTTAAGGCACCCCCCAGAAGGCGAATTACAGGCCTCCTGGGGCCTATATACCACACCAGTAGTCACTGCTATACTGGATGTAATTCTAAAACCTATGCAGTCAGATTTAGTGGGTTACAGACTATTTTCTTGCCAAATTTCAGAATTATAGACCAACATTTACTACTCATTTGGGCTGATTTACATGTATTTTACACCATTTTAACAGCAATATTCGGGTTAAATAATTTGTGTTCAGACATGTAATGCTCCAAATGTGCCTAAAATGTCCTCATTTCTGATCAAAACATGTCTGAAATTCCATAAGTGCTCCAGATTGACCACAATATGATATACCTGAAATTACCCCTCATGAGGGGGGGCAGACCAGGTCCACACCCCGAAAAACTGAAATTCCAAATATGGCCCTCGAGTTTGTCAGACAAATGCAATTTAATTCTATGGTGGAAACTGAGTTTCCTGTGAAAATCTGAACCAGATCCAACCCATTTAAGGGGTGTTTTGAGCTGATTTTCTTGTTGATGGTACCCTCGCTACATGCACTCCCAATACATGTATTTTGAGCTTGGTATGTATTTCTTAATGAATACACTACTTATTTCTCTTTTAGTGGTGCCCACTCTCGCCAAAAAATATGGTTTACAGCCTCACTTCTGCCTTATTGGTCAAAATATGAGCAAATCTTAAGGCACCCCCCAGAAGGCGAATTACAGGCCTCCTGGGGCCTATATA
The DNA here is from genome assembly GCA_964017235.1 of Sabellastarte sp. h YS-2021. Classification (NCBI taxonomy): domain Eukaryota; kingdom Metazoa; phylum Annelida; class Polychaeta; order Sabellida; family Sabellidae; genus Sabellastarte; species Sabellastarte sp. h YS-2021. Next base: position 9,149 of record CAXHLB010000210.1, read on the forward strand.
CCACACCAGTAGTCACTGCTCCAAATGTGCCTAAAATGTCCTCATTTCTGATCAAAACATGTCTGAAATTCCATAAGTGCTCCAGATTGACCACAATATGATATACCTGAAATTACCCCTCATGAGGGGGGGGGCAGACCAGGTCCACACCCCGAAAAACTGAAATTCCAAATATGGCCCTCGAGTTTGTCAGACAAATGCAATTTAATTCTATGGTGGAAACTGAGTTTCCTGTGAAAATCTGAACCAGATCCAACCCATTTAAGGGGTGTTTTGAGCTGATTTTCTTGTTGATGGTACCCTCGCTACATGCACTCCCAATACATGTATTTTGAGCTTGGTATGTATTTCTTAATGAATACACTACTTATTTCTCTTTTAGTGGTGCCCACTCTCGCCAAAAATATGGTTTACAGCCTCACTTCTGCCTTATTGGTCAAAATATGAGCAAATCTTAAGGCACCCCCCAGAAGGCGAATTACAGGCCTCCTGGGGCCTATATACCACACCAGTAGTCACTGCTATACTGGATGTAATTCTAAAACCTATGCAGTCAGATTTAGTGGGTTACAGACTATTTTCTTGCCAAATTTCAGAATTATAGACCAACATTTACTACTCATTTGGGCTGATTTACATGTATTTTACACCATTTTAACAGCAATATTCGGGTTAAATAATTTGTGTTCAGACATGTAATGCTCCAAATGTGCCTAAAATGTCCTCATTTCTGATCAAAACATGTCTGAAATTCCATAAGTGCTCCAGATTGACCACAATATGATATACCTGAAATTACCCCTCATGAGGGGGGGCAGACCAGGTCCACACCCCGAAAAACTGAAATTCCAAATATGGCCCTCGAGTTTGTCAGACAAATGCAATTTAATTCTATGGTGGAAACTGAGTTTCCTGTGAAAATCTGAACCAGATCCAACCCATTTAAGGGGTGTTTTGAGCTGATTTTCTTGTTGATGGTACCCTCGCTACATGCACTCCCAATACATGTATTTTGAGCTTGGTATGTATTTCTTAATGAATACACTACTTATTTCTCTTTTAGTGGTGCCCACTCTCGCCAAAAAATATGGTTTACAGCCTCACTTCTGCCTTATTGGTCAAAATATGAGCAAATCTTAAGGCACCCCCCAGAAGGCGAATTACAGGCCTCCTGGGGCCTATATACCACACCAGTAGTCACTGCTCCAAATGTGCCTAAAATGTCCTCATTTCTGATCAAAACATGTCTGAAATTCCATAAGTGCTCCAGATTGACCACAATATGATATACCTGAAATTACCCCTCATGAGGGGGGGGCAGACCAGGTCCACACCCCGAAAAACTGAAATTCCAAATATGGCCCTCGAGTTTGTCAGACAAATGCAATTTAATTCTATGGTGGAAACTGAGTTTCCTGTGAAAATCTGAACCAGATCCAACCCATTTAAGGGGTGTTTTGAGCTGATTTTCTTGTTGATGGTACCCTCGCTACATGCACTCCCAATACATGTATTTTGAGCTTGGTATGTATTTCTTAATGAATACACTACTTATTTCTCTTTTAGTGGTGCCCACTCTCGCCAAAAATATGGTTTACAGCCTCACTTCTGCCTTATTGGTCAAAATATGAGCAAATCTTAAGGCACCCCCCAGAAGGCGAATTACAGGCCTCCTGGGGCCTATATACCACACCAGTAGTCACTGCTATACTGGATGTAATTCTAAAACCTATGCAGTCAGATTTAGTGGGTTACAGACTATTTTCTTGCCAAATTTCAGAATTATAGACCAACATTTACTACTCATTTGGGCTGATTTACATGTATTTTACACCATTTTAACAGCAATATTCGGGTTAAATAATTTGTGTTCAGACATGTAATGCTCCAAATGTGCCTAAAATGTCCTCATTTCTGATCAAAACATGTCTGAAATTCCATAAGTGCTCCAGATTGACCACAATATGATATACCTGAAATTACCCCTCATGAGGGGGGGCAGACCAGGTCCACACCCCGAAAAACTGAAATTCCAAATATGGCCCTCGAGTTTGTCAGACAAATGCAATTTAATTCTATGGTGGAAACTGAGTTTCCTGTGAAAATCTGAACCAGATCCAACCCATTTAAGGGGTGTTTTGAGCTGATTTTCTTGTTGATGGTACCCTCGCTACATGCACTCCCAATACATGTATTTTGAGCTTGGTATGTATTTCTTAATGAATACACTACTTATTTCTCTTTTAGTGGTGCCCACTCTCGCCAAAAAATATGGTTTACAGCCTCACTTCTGCCTTATTGGTCAAAATATGAGCAAATCTTAAGGCACCCCCCAGAAGGCGAATTACAGGCCTCCTGGGGCCTATATACCACACCAGTAGTCACTGCTCCAAATGTGCCTAAAATGTCCTCATTTCTGATCAAAACATGTCTGAAATTCCATAAGTGCTCCAGATTGACCACAATATGATATACCTGAAATTACCCCTCATGAGGGGGGGCAGACCAGGTCCACACCCCGAAAAACTGAAATTCCAAATATGGCCCTCGAGTTTGTCAGACAAATGCAATTTAATTCTATGGTGGAAACTGAGTTTCCTGTGAAAATCTGAACCAGATCCAACCCATTTAAGGGGTGTTTTGAGCTGATTTTCTTGTTGATGGTACCCTCGCTACATGCACTCCCAATACATGTATTTTGAGCTTGGTATGTATTTCTTAATGAATACACTACTTATTTCTCTTTTAGTGGTGCCCACTCTCGCCAAAAAATATGGTTTACAGCCTCACTTCTGCCTTATTGGTCAAAATATGAGCAAATCTTAAGGCACCCCCCAGAAGGCGAATTACAGGCCTCCTGGGGCCTATATACCACACCAGTAGTCACTGCTCCAAATGTGCCTAAAATGTCCTCATTTCTGATCAAAACATGTCTGAAATTCCATAAGTGCTCCAGATTGACCACAATATGATATACCTGAAATTACCCCTCATGAGGGGGGGCAGACCAGGTCCACACCCCGAAAAACTGAAATTCCAAATATGGCCCTCGAGTTTGTCAGACAAATGCAATTTAATTCTATGGTGGAAACTGAGTTTCCTGTGAAAATCTGAACCAGATCCAACCCATTTAAGGGGTGTTTTGAGCTGATTTTCTTGTTGATGGTACCCTCGCTACATGCACTCCCAATACATGTATTTTGAGCTTGGTATGTATTTCTTAATGAATACACTACTTATTTCTCTTTTAGTGGTGCCCACTCTCGCCAAAAATATGGTTTACAGCCTCACTTCTGCCTTATTGGTCAAAATATGAGCAAATCTTAAGGCACCCCCCAGAAGGCGAATTACAGGCCTCCTGGGGCCTATATACCACACCAGTAGTCACTGCTATGCTGGATGTAATTCTAAAACCTATGCAGTCAGATTTAGTGGGTTACAGACTATTTTCTTGCCAAATTTCAGAATTATAGACCAACATTTACTACTCATTTGGGCTGATTTACATGTATTTTACACCATTTTAACAGCAATATTCGGGTTAAATAATTTGTGTTCAGACATGTAATGCTCCAAATGTGCCTAAAATGTCCTCATTTCTGATCAAAACATGTCTGAAATTCCATAAGTGCTCCAGATTGACCACAATATGATATACCTGAAATTACCCCTCATGAGGGGGGGCAGACCAGGTCCACACCCCGAAAAACTGAAATTCCAAATATGGCCCTCGAGTTTGTCAGACAAATGCAATTTAATTCTATGGTGGAAACTGAGTTTCCTGTGAAAATCTGAACCAGATCCAACCCATTTAAGGGGTGTTTTGAGCTGATTTTCTTGTTGATGGTACCCTCGCTACATGCACTCCCAATACATGTATTTTGAGCTTGGTATGTATTTCTTAATGAATACACTACTTATTTCTCTTTTAGTGGTGCCCACTCTCGCCAAAAATATGGTTTACAGCCTCACTTCTGCCTTATTGGTCAAAATATGAGCAAATCTTAAGGCACCCCCCAGAAGGCGAATTACAGGCCTCCTGGGGCCTATATACCACACCAGTAGTCACTGCTATACTGGATGTAATTCTAAAACCTATGCAGTCAGATTTAGTGGGTTACAGACTATTTTCTTGCCAAATTTCAGAATTATAGACCAACATTTACTACTCATTTGGGCTGATTTACATGTATTTTACACCATTTTAACAGCAATATTCGGGTTAAATAATTTGTGTTCAGACATGTAATGCTCCAAATGTGCCTAAAATGTCCTCATTTCTGATCAAAACATGTCTGAAATTCCATAAGTGCTCCAGATTGACCACAATATGATATACCTGAAATTACCCCTCATGAGGGGGGGCAGACCAGGTCCACACCCCGAAAAACTGAAATTCCAAATATGGCCCTCGAGTTTGTCAGACAAATGCAATTTAATTCTATGGTGGAAACTGAGTTTCCTGTGAAAATCTGAACCAGATCCAACCCATTTAAGGGGTGTTTTGAGCTGATTTTCTTGTTGATGGTACCCTCGCTACATGCACTCCCAATACATGTATTTTGAGCTTGGTATGTATTTCTTAATGAATACACTACTTATTTCTCTTTTAGTGGTGCCCACTCTCGCCAAAAAATATGGTTTACAGCCTCACTTCTGCCTTATTGGTCAAAATATGAGCAAATCTTAAGGCACCCCCCAGAAGGCGAATTACAGGCCTCCTGGGGCCTATATACCACACCAGTAGTCACTGCTCCAAATGTGCCTAAAATGTCCTCATTTCTGATCAAAACATGTCTGAAATTCCATAAGTGCTCCAGATTGACCACAATATGATATACCTGAAATTACCCCTCATGAGGGGGGGGCAGACCAGGTCCACACCCCGAAAAACTGAAATTCCAAATATGGCCCTCGAGTTTGTCAGACAAATGCAATTTAATTCTATGGTGGAAACTGAGTTTCCTGTGAAAATCTGAACCAGATCCAACCCATTTAAGGGGTGTTTTGAGCTGATTTTCTTGTTGATGGTACCCTCGCTACATGCACTCCCAATACATGTATTTTGAGCTTGGTATGTATTTCTTAATGAATACACTACTTATTTCTCTTTTAGTGGTGCCCACTCTCGCCAAAAATATGGTTTACAGCCTCACTTCTGCCTTATTGGTCAAAATATGAGCAAATCTTAAGGCACCCCCCAGAAGGCGAATTACAGGCCTCCTGGGGCCTATATACCACACCAGTAGTCACTGCTATACTGGATGTAATTCTAAAACCTATGCAGTCAGATTTAGTGGGTTACAGACTATTTTCTTGCCAAATTTCAGAATTATAGACCAACATTTACTACTCATTTGGGCTGATTTACATGTATTTTACACCATTTTAACAGCAATATTCGGGTTAAATAATTTGTGTTCAGACATGTAATGCTCCAAATGTGCCTAAAATGTCCTCATTTCTGATCAAAACATGTCTGAAATTCCATAAGTGCTCCAGATTGACCACAATATGATATACCTGAAATTACCCCTCATGAGGGGGGGCAGACCAGGTCCACACCCCGAAAAACTGAAATTCCAAATATGGCCCTCGAGTTTGTCAGACAAATGCAATTTAATTCTATGGTGGAAACTGAGTTTCCTGTGAAAATCTGAACCAGATCCAACCCATTTAAGGGGTGTTTTGAGCTGATTTTCTTGTTGATGGTACCCTCGCTACATGCACTCCCAATACATGTATTTTGAGCTTGGTATGTATTTCTTAATGAATACACTACTTATTTCTCTTTTAGTGGTGCCCACTCTCGCCAAAAAATATGGTTTACAGCCTCACTTCTGCCTTATTGGTCAAAATATGAGCAAATCTTAAGGCACCCCCCAGAAGGCGAATTACAGGCCTCCTGGGGCCTATATACCACACCAGTAGTCACTGCTCCAAATGTGCCTAAAATGTCCTCATTTCTGATCAAAACATGTCTGAAATTCCATAAGTGCTCCAGATTGACCACAATATGATATACCTGAAATTACCCCTCATGAGGGGGGGGCAGACCAGGTCCACACCCCGAAAAACTGAAATTCCAAATATGGCCCTCGAGTTTGTCAGACAAATGCAATTTAATTCTATGGTGGAAACTGAGTTTCCTGTGAAAATCTGAACCAGATCCAACCCATTTAAGGGGTGTTTTGAGCTGATTTTCTTGTTGATGGTACCCTCGCTACATGCACTCCCAATACATGTATTTTGAGCTTGGTATGTATTTCTTAATGAATACACTACTTATTTCTCTTTTAGTGGTGCCCACTCTCGCCAAAAATATGGTTTACAGCCTCACTTCTGCCTTATTGGTCAAAATATGAGCAAATCTTAAGGCACCCCCCAGAAGGCGAATTACAGGCCTCCTGGGGCCTATATACCACACCAGTAGTCACTGCTATACTGGATGTAATTCTAAAACCTATGCAGTCAGATTTAGTGGGTTACAGACTATTTTCTTGCCAAATTTCAGAATTATAGACCAACATTTACTACTCATTTGGGCTGATTTACATGTATTTTACACCATTTTAACAGCAATATTCGGGTTAAATAATTTGTGTTCAGACATGTAATGCTCCAAATGTGCCTAAAATGTCCTCATTTCTGATCAAAACATGTCTGAAATTCCATAAGTGCTCCAGATTGACCACAATATGATATACCTGAAATTACCCCTCATGAGGGGGGGCAGACCAGGTCCACACCCCGAAAAACTGAAATTCCAAATATGGCCCTCGAGTTTGTCAGACAAATGCAATTTAATTCTATGGTGGAAACTGAGTTTCCTGTGAAAATCTGAACCAGATCCAACCCATTTAAGGGGTGTTTTGAGCTGATTTTCTTGTTGATGGTACCCTCGCTACATGCACTCCCAATACATGTATTTTGAGCTTGGTATGTATTTCTTAATGAATACACTACTTATTTCTCTTTTAGTGGTGCCCACTCTCGCCAAAAAATATGGTTTACAGCCTCACTTCTGCCTTATTGGTCAAAATATGAGCAAATCTTAAGGCACCCCCCAGAAGGCGAATTACAGGCCTCCTGGGGCCTATATACCACACCAGTAGTCACTGCTCCAAATGTGCCTAAAATGTCCTCATTTCTGATCAAAACATGTCTGAAATTCCATAAGTGCTCCAGATTGACCACAATATGATATACCTGAAATTACCCCTCATGAGGGGGGGGCAGACCAGGTCCACACCCCGAAAAACTGAAATTCCAAATATGGCCCTCGAGTTTGTCAGACAAATGCAATTTAATTCTATGGTGGAAACTGAGTTTCCTGTGAAAATCTGAACCAGATCCAACCCATTTAAGGGGTGTTTTGAGCTGATTTTCTTGTTGATGGTACCCTCGCTACATGCACTCCCAATACATGTATTTTGAGCTTGGTATGTATTTCTTAATGAATACACTACTTATTTCTCTTTTAGTGGTGCCCACTCTCGCCAAAAATATGGTTTACAGCCTCACTTCTGCCTTATTGGTCAAAATATGAGCAAATCTTAAGGCACCCCCCAGAAGGCGAATTACAGGCCTCCTGGGGCCTATATACCACACCAGTAGTCACTGCTATACTGGATGTAATTCTAAAACCTATGCAGTCAGATTTAGTGGGTTACAGACTATTTTCTTGCCAAATTTCAGAATTATAGACCAACATTTACTACTCATTTGGGCTGATTTACATGTATTTTACACCATTTTAACAGCAATATTCGGGTTAAATAATTTGTGTTCAGACATGTAATGCTCCAAATGTGCCTAAAATGTCCTCATTTCTGATCAAAACATGTCTGAAATTCCATAAGTGCTCCAGATTGACCACAATATGATATACCTGAAATTACCCCTCATGAGGGGGGGCAGACCAGGTCCACACCCCGAAAAACTGAAATTCCAAATATGGCCCTCGAGTTTGTCAGACAAATGCAATTTAATTCTATGGTGGAAACTGAGTTTCCTGTGAAAATCTGAACCAGATCCAACCCATTTAAGGGGTGTTTTGAGCTGATTTTCTTGTTGATGGTACCCTCGCTACATGCACTCCCAATACATGTATTTTGAGCTTGGTATGTATTTCTTAATGAATACACTACTTATTTCTCTTTTAGTGGTGCCCACTCTCGCCAAAAAATATGGTTTACAGCCTCACTTCTGCCTTATTGGTCAAAATATGAGCAAATCTTAAGGCACCCCCCAGAAGGCGAATTACAGGCCTCCTGGGGCCTATATACCACACCAGTAGTCACTGCTCCAAATGTGCCTAAAATGTCCTCATTTCTGATCAAAACATGTCTGAAATTCCATAAGTGCTCCAGATTGACCACAATATGATATACCTGAAATTACCCCTCATGAGGGGGGGCAGACCAGGTCCACACCCCGAAAAACTGAAATTCCAAATATGGCCCTCGAGTTTGTCAGACAAATGCAATTTAATTCTATGGTGGAAACTGAGTTTCCTGTGAAAATCTGAACCAGATCCAACCCATTTAAGGGGTGTTTTGAGCTGATTTTCTTGTTGATGGTACCCTCGCTACATGCACTCCCAATACATGTATTTTGAGCTTGGTATGTATTTCTTAATGAATACACTACTTATTTCTCTTTTAGTGGTGCCCACTCTCGCCAAAAAATATGGTTTACAGCCTCACTTCTGCCTTATTGGTCAAAATATGAGCAAATCTTAAGGCACCCCCCAGAAGGCGAATTACAGGCCTCCTGGGGCCTATATACCACACCAGTAGTCACTGCTCCAAATGTGCCTAAAATGTCCTCATTTCTGATCAAAACATGTCTGAAATTCCATAAGTGCTCCAGATTGACCACAATATGATATACCTGAAATTACCCCTCATGAGGGGGGGCAGACCAGGTCCACACCCCGAAAAACTGAAATTCCAAATATGGCCCTCGAGTTTGTCAGACAAATGCAATTTAATTCTATGGTGGAAACTGAGTTTCCTGTGAAAATCTGAACCAGATCCAACCCATTTAAGGGGTGTTTTGAGCTGATTTTCTTGTTGATGGTACCCTCGCTACATGCACTCCCAATACATGTATTTTGAGCTTGGTATGTATTTCTTAATGAATACACTACTTATTTCTCTTTTAGTGGTGCCCACTCTCGCCAAAAATATGGTTTACAGCCTCACTTCTGCCTTATTGGTCAAAATATGAGCAAATCTTAAGGCACCCCCCAGAAGGCGAATTACAGGCCTCCTGGGGCCTATATACCACACCAGTAGTCACTGCTATGCTGGATGTAATTCTAAAACCTATGCAGTCAGATTTAGTGGGTTACAGACTATTTTCTTGCCAAATTTCAGAATTATAGACCAACATTTACTACTCATTTGGGCTGATTTACATGTATTTTACACCATTTTAACAGCAATATTCGGGTTAAATAATTTGTGTTCAGACATGTAATGCTCCAAATGTGCCTAAAATGTCCTCATTTCTGATCAAAACATGTCTGAAATTCCATAAGTGCTCCAGATTGACCACAATATGATATACCTGAAATTACCCCTCATGAGGGGGGGCAGACCAGGTCCACACCCCGAAAAACTGAAATTCCAAATATGGCCCTCGAGTTTGTCAGACAAATGCAATTTAATTCTATGGTGGAAACTGAGTTTCCTGTGAAAATCTGAACCAGATCCAACCCATTTAAGGGGTGTTTTGAGCTGATTTTCTTGTTGATGGTACCCTCGCTACATGCACTCCCAATACATGTATTTTGAGCTTGGTATGTATTTCTTAATGAATACACTACTTATTTCTCTTTTAGTGGTGCCCACTCTCGCCAAAAATATGGTTTACAGCCTCACTTCTGCCTTATTGGTCAAAATATGAGCAAATCTTAAGGCACCCCCCAGAAGGCGAATTACAGGCCTCCTGGGGCCTATATACCACACCAGTAGTCACTGCTATACTGGATGTAATTCTAAAACCTATGCAGTCAGATTTAGTGGGTTACAGACTATTTTCTTGCCAAATTTCAGAATTATAGACCAACATTTACTACTCATTTGGGCTGATTTACATGTATTTTACACCATTTTAACAGCAATATTCGGGTTAAATAATTTGTGTTCAGACATGTAATGCTCCAAATGTGCCTAAAATGTCCTCATTTCTGATCAAAACATGTCTGAAATTCCATAAGTGCTCCAGATTGACCACAATATGATATACCTGAAATTACCCCTCATGAGGGGGGGCAGACCAGGTCCACACCCCGAAAAACTGAAATTCCAAATATGGCCCTCGAGTTTGTCAGACAAATGCAATTTAATTCTATGGTGGAAACTGAGTTTCCTGTGAAAATCTGAACCAGATCCAACCCATTTAAGGGGTGTTTTGAGCTGATTTTCTTGTTGATGGTACCCTCGCTACATGCACTCCCAATACATGTATTTTGAGCTTGGTATGTATTTCTTAATGAATACACTACTTATTTCTCTTTTAGTGGTGCCCACTCTCGCCAAAAAATATGGTTTACAGCCTCACTTCTGCCTTATTGGTCAAAATATGAGCAAATCTTAAGGCACCCCCCAGAAGGCGAATTACAGGCCTCCTGGGGCCTATATACCACACCAGTAGTCACTGCTCCAAATGTGCCTAAAATGTCCTCATTTCTGATCAAAACATGTCTGAAATTCCATAAGTGCTCCAGATTGACCACAATATGATATACCTGAAATTACCCCTCATGAGGGGGGGGCAGACCAGGTCCACACCCCGAAAAACTGAAATTCCAAATATGGCCCTCGAGTTTGTCAGACAAATGCAATTTAATTCTATGGTGGAAACTGAGTTTCCTGTGAAAATCTGAACCAGATCCAACCCATTTAAGGGGTGTTTTGAGCTGATTTTCTTGTTGATGGTACCCTCGCTACATGCACTCCCAATACATGTATTTTGAGCTTGGTATGTATTTCTTAATGAATACACTACTTATTTCTCTTTTAGTGGTGCCCACTCTCGCCAAAAATATGGTTTACAGCCTCACTTCTGCCTTATTGGTCAAAATATGAGCAAATCTTAAGGCACCCCCCAGAAGGCGAATTACAGGCCTCCTGGGGCCTATATACCACACCAGTAGTCACTGCTATACTGGATGTAATTCTAAAACCTATGCAGTCAGATTTAGTGGGTTACAGACTATTTTCTTGCCAAATTTCAGAATTATAGACCAACATTTACTACTCATTTGGGCTGATTTACATGTATTTTACACCATTTTAACAGCAATATTCGGGTTAAATAATTTGTGTTCAGACATGTAATGCTCCAAATGTGCCTAAAATGTCCTCATTTCTGATCAAAACATGTCTGAAATTCCATAAGTGCTCCAGATTGACCACAATATGATATACCTGAAATTACCCCTCATGAGGGGGGGCAGACCAGGTCCACACCCCGAAAAACTGAAATTCCAAATATGGCCCTCGAGTTTGTCAGACAAATGCAATTTAATTCTATGGTGGAAACTGAGTTTCCTGTGAAAATCTGAACCAGATCCAACCCATTTAAGGGGTGTTTTGAGCTGATTTTCTTGTTGATGGTACCCTCGCTACATGCACTCCCAATACATGTATTTTGAGCTTGGTATGTATTTCTTAATGAATACACTACTTATTTCTCTTTTAGTGGTGCCCACTCTCGCCAAAAAATATGGTTTACAGCCTCACTTCTGCCTTATTGGTCAAAATATGAGCAAATCTTAAGGCACCCCCCAGAAGGCGAATTACAGGCCTCCTGGGGCCTATATACCACACCAGTAGTCACTGCTCCAAATGTGCCTAAAATGTCCTCATTTCTGATCAAAACATGTCTGAAATTCCATAAGTGCTCCAGATTGACCACAATATGATATACCTGAAATTACCCCTCATGAGGGGGGGGCAGACCAGGTCCACACCCCGAAAAACTGAAATTCCAAATATGGCCCTCGAGTTTGTCAGACAAATGCAATTTAATTCTATGGTGGAAACTGAGTTTCCTGTGAAAATCTGAACCAGATCCAACCCATTTAAGGGGTGTTTTGAGCTGATTTTCTTGTTGATGGTACCCTCGCTACATGCACTCCCAATACATGTATTTTGAGCTTGGTATGTATTTCTTAATGAATACACTACTTATTTCTCTTTTAGTGGTGCCCACTCTCGCCAAAAATATGGTTTACAGCCTCACTTCTGCCTTATTGGTCAAAATATGAGCAAATCTTAAGGCACCCCCCAGAAGGCGAATTACAGGCCTCCTGGGGCCTATATACCACACCAGTAGTCACTGCTATACTGGATGTAATTCTAAAACCTATGCAGTCAGATTTAGTGGGTTACAGACTATTTTCTTGCCAAATTTCAGAATTATAGACCAACATTTACTACTCATTTGGGCTGATTTACATGTATTTTACACCATTTTAACAGCAATATTCGGGTTAAATAATTTGTGTTCAGACATGTAATGCTCCAAATGTGCCTAAAATGTCCTCATTTCTGATCAAAACATGTCTGAAATTCCATAAGTGCTCCAGATTGACCACAATATGATATACCTGAAATTACCCCTCATGAGGGGGGGCAGACCAGGTCCACACCCCGAAAAACTGAAATTCCAAATATGGCCCTCGAGTTTGTCAGACAAATGCAATTTAATTCTATGGTGGAAACTGAGTTTCCTGTGAAAATCTGAACCAGATCCAACCCATTTAAGGGGTGTTTTGAGCTGATTTTCTTGTTGATGGTACCCTCGCTACATGCACTCCCAATACATGTATTTTGAGCTTGGTATGTATTTCTTAATGAATACACTACTTATTTCTCTTTTAGTGGTGCCCACTCTCGCCAAAAAATATGGTTTACAGCCTCACTTCTGCCTTATTGGTCAAAATATGAGCAAATCTTAAGGCACCCCCCAGAAGGCGAATTACAGGCCTCCTGGGGCCTATATACCACACCAGTAGTCACTGCTCCAAATGTGCCTAAAATGTCCTCATTTCTGATCAAAACATGTCTGAAATTCCATAAGTGCTCCAGATTGACCACAATATGATATACCTGAAATTACCCCTCATGAGGGGGGGGCAGACCAGGTCCACACCCCGAAAAACTGAAATTCCAAATATGGCCCTCGAGTTTGTCAGACAAATGCAATTTAATTCTATGGTGGAAACTGAGTTTCCTGTGAAAATCTGAACCAGATCCAACCCATTTAAGGGGTGTTTTGAGCTGATTTTCTTGTTGATGGTACCCTCGCTACATGCACTCCCAATACATGTATTTTGAGCTTGGTATGTATTTCTTAATGAATACACTACTTATTTCTCTTTTAGTGGTGCCCACTCTCGCCAAAAATATGGTTTACAGCCTCACTTCTGCCTTATTGGTCAAAATATGAGCAAATCTTAAGGCACCCCCCAGAAGGCGAATTACAGGCCTCCTGGGGCCTATATACCACACCAGTAGTCACTGCTATACTGGATGTAATTCTAAAACCTATGCAGTCAGATTTAGTGGGTTACAGACTATTTTCTTGCCAAATTTCAGAATTATAGACCAACATTTACTACTCATTTGGGCTGATTTACATGTATTTTACACCATTTTAACAGCAATATTCGGGTTAAATAATTTGTGTTCAGACATGTAATGCTCCAAATGTGCCTAAAATGTCCTCATTTCTGATCAAAACATGTCTGAAATTCCATAAGTGCTCCAGATTGACCACAATATGATATACCTGAAATTACCCCTCATGAGGGGGGGCAGACCAGGTCCACACCCCGAAAAACTGAAATTCCAAATATGGCCCTCGAGTTTGTCAGACAAATGCAATTTAATTCTATGGTGGAAACTGAGTTTCCTGTGAAAATCTGAACCAGATCCAACCCATTTAAGGGGTGTTTTGAGCTGATTTTCTTGTTGATGGTACCCTCGCTACATGCACTCCCAATACATGTATTTTGAGCTTGGTATGTATTTCTTAATGAATACACTACTTATTTCTCTTTTAGTGGTGCCCACTCTCGCCAAAAAATATGGTTTACAGCCTCACTTCTGCCTTATTGGTCAAAATATGAGCAAATCTTAAGGCACCCCCCAGAAGGCGAATTACAGGCCTCCTGGGGCCTATATACCACACCAGTAGTCACTGCTCCAAATGTGCCTAAAATGTCCTCATTTCTGATCAAAACATGTCTGAAATTCCATAAGTGCTCCAGATTGACCACAATATGATATACCTGAAATTACCCCTCATGAGGGGGGGGCAGACCAGGTCCACACCCCGAAAAACTGAAATTCCAAATATGGCCCTCGAGTTTGTCAGACAAATGCAATTTAATTCTATGGTGGAAACTGAGTTTCCTGTGAAAATCTGAACCAGATCCAACCCATTTAAGGGGTGTTTTGAGCTGATTTTCTTGTTGATGGTACCCTCGCTACATGCACTCCCAATACATGTATTTTGAGCTTGGTATGTATTTCTTAATGAATACACTACTTATTTCTCTTTTAGTGGTGCCCACTCTCGCCAAAAATATGGTTTACAGCCTCACTTCTGCCTTATTGGTCAAAATATGAGCAAATCTTAAGGCACCCCCCAGAAGGCGAATTACAGGCCTCCTGGGGCCTATATACCACACCAGTAGTCACTGCTATACTGGATGTAATTCTAAAACCTATGCAGTCAGATTTAGTGGGTTACAGACTATTTTCTTGCCAAATTTCAGAATTATAGACCAACATTTACTACTCATTTGGGCTGATTTACATGTATTTTACACCATTTTAACAGCAATATTCGGGTTAAATAATTTGTGTTCAGACATGTAATGCTCCAAATGTGCCTAAAATGTCCTCATTTCTGATCAAAACATGTCTGAAATTCCATAAGTGCTCCAGATTGACCACAATATGATATACCTGAAATTACCCCTCATGAGGGGGGGCAGACCAGGTCCACACCCCGAAAAACTGAAATTCCAAATATGGCCCTCGAGTTTGTCAGACAAATGCAATTTAATTCTATGGTGGAAACTGAGTTTCCTGTGAAAATCTGAACCAGATCCAACCCATTTAAGGGGTGTTTTGAGCTGATTTTCTTGTTGATGGTACCCTCGCTACATGCACTCCCAATACATGTATTTTGAGCTTGGTATGTATTTCTTAATGAATACACTACTTATTTCTCTTTTAGTGGTGCCCACTCTCGCCAAAAAATATGGTTTACAGCCTCACTTCTGCCTTATTGGTCAAAATATGAGCAAATCTTAAGGCACCCCCCAGAAGGCGAATTACAGGCCTCCTGGGGCCTATATACCACACCAGTAGTCACTGCTCCAAATGTGCCTAAAATGTCCTCATTTCTGATCAAAACATGTCTGAAATTCCATAAGTGCTCCAGATTGACCACAATATGATATACCTGAAATTACCCCTCATGAGGGGGGGGCAGACCAGGTCCACACCCCGAAAAACTGAAATTCCAAATATGGCCCTCGAGTTTGTCAGACAAATGCAATTTAATTCTATGGTGGAAACTGAGTTTCCTGTGAAAATCTGAACCAGATCCAACCCATTTAAGGGGTGTTTTGAGCTGATTTTCTTGTTGATGGTACCCTCGCTACATGCACTCCCAATACATGTATTTTGAGCTTGGTATGTATTTCTTAATGAATACACTACTTATTTCTCTTTTAGTGGTGCCCACTCTCGCCAAAAAATATGGTTTACAGCCTCACTTCTGCCTTATTGGTCAAAATATGAGCAAATCTTAAGGCACCCCCCAGAAGGCGAATTACAGGCCTCCTGGGGCCTATATACCACACCAGTAGTCACTGCTCCAAATGTGCCTAAAATGTCCTCATTTCTGATCAAAACATGTCTGAAATTCCATAAGTGCTCCAGATTGACCACAATATGATATACCTGAAATTACCCCTCATGAGGGGGGGGCAGACCAGGTCCACACCCCGAAAAACTGAAATTCCAAATATGGCCCTCGAGTTTGTCAGACAAATGCAATTTAATTCTATGGTGGAAACTGAGTTTCCTGTGAAAATCTGAACCAGATCCAACCCATTTAAGGGGTGTTTTGAGCTGATTTTCTTGTTGATGGTACCCTCGCTACATGCACTCCCAATACATGTATTTTGAGCTTGGTATGTATTTCTTAATGAATACACTACTTATTTCTCTTTTAGTGGTGCCCACTCTCGCCAAAAATATGGTTTTACAGCCTCACTTCTGCCTTATTGGTCAAAATATGAGCAAATCTTAAGGCACCCCCCAGAAGGCGAATTACAGGCCTCCTGGGGCCTATATACCACACCAGTAGTCACTGCTATACTGGATGTAATTCTAAAACCTATGCAGTCAGATTTAGTGGGTTACAGACTATTTTCTTGCCAAATTTCAGAATTATAGACCAACATTTACTACTCATTTGGGCTGATTTACATGTATTTTACACCATTTTAACAGCAATATTCGGGTTAAATAATTTGTGTTCAGACATGTAATGCTCCAAATGTGCCTAAAATGTCCTCATTTCTGATCAAAACATGTCTGAAATTCCATAAGTGCTCCAGATTGACCACAATATGATATACCTGAAATTACCCCTCATGAGGGGGGGCAGACCAGGTCCACACCCCGAAAAACTGAAATTCCAAATATGGCCCTCGAGTTTGTCAGACAAATGCAATTTAATTCTATGGTGGAAACTGAG
This sequence comes from Sabellastarte sp. h YS-2021, assembly GCA_964017235.1. Taxonomy (NCBI): domain Eukaryota; kingdom Metazoa; phylum Annelida; class Polychaeta; order Sabellida; family Sabellidae; genus Sabellastarte; species Sabellastarte sp. h YS-2021. Next base: position 25,949 of record CAXHLB010000210.1, read on the forward strand.
TTTCCTGTGAAAATCTGAACCAGATCCAACCCATTTAAGGGGTGTTTTGAGCTGATTTTCTTGTTGATGGTACCCTCGCTACATGCACTCCCAATACATGTATTTTGAGCTTGGTATGTATTTCTTAATGAATACACTACTTATTTCTCTTTTAGTGGTGCCCACTCTCGCCAAAAAATATGGTTTACAGCCTCACTTCTGCCTTATTGGTCAAAATATGAGCAAATCTTAAGGCACCCCCCAGAAGGCGAATTACAGGCCTCCTGGGGCCTATATACCACACCAGTAGTCACTGCTCCAAATGTGCCTAAAATGTCCTCATTTCTGATCAAAACATGTCTGAAATTCCATAAGTGCTCCAGATTGACCACAATATGATATACCTGAAATTACCCCTCATGAGGGGGGGGCAGACCAGGTCCACACCCCGAAAAACTGAAATTCCAAATATGGCCCTCGAGTTTGTCAGACAAATGCAATTTAATTCTATGGTGGAAACTGAGTTTCCTGTGAAAATCTGAACCAGATCCAACCCATTTAAGGGGTGTTTTGAGCTGATTTTCTTGTTGATGGTACCCTCGCTACATGCACTCCCAATACATGTATTTTGAGCTTGGTATGTATTTCTTAATGAATACACTACTTATTTCTCTTTTAGTGGTGCCCACTCTCGCCAAAAATATGGTTTACAGCCTCACTTCTGCCTTATTGGTCAAAATATGAGCAAATCTTAAGGCACCCCCCAGAAGGCGAATTACAGGCCTCCTGGGGCCTATATACCACACCAGTAGTCACTGCTATACTGGATGTAATTCTAAAACCTATGCAGTCAGATTTAGTGGGTTACAGACTATTTTCTTGCCAAATTTCAGAATTATAGACCAACATTTACTACTCATTTGGGCTGATTTACATGTATTTTACACCATTTTAACAGCAATATTCGGGTTAAATAATTTGTGTTCAGACATGTAATGCTCCAAATGTGCCTAAAATGTCCTCATTTCTGATCAAAACATGTCTGAAATTCCATAAGTGCTCCAGATTGACCACAATATGATATACCTGAAATTACCCCTCATGAGGGGGGGCAGACCAGGTCCACACCCCGAAAAACTGAAATTCCAAATATGGCCCTCGAGTTTGTCAGACAAATGCAATTTAATTCTATGGTGGAAACTGAGTTTCCTGTGAAAATCTGAACCAGATCCAACCCATTTAAGGGGTGTTTTGAGCTGATTTTCTTGTTGATGGTACCCTCGCTACATGCACTCCCAATACATGTATTTTGAGCTTGGTATGTATTTCTTAATGAATACACTACTTATTTCTCTTTTAGTGGTGCCCACTCTCGCCAAAAATATGGTTTACAGCCTCACTTCTGCCTTATTGGTCAAAATATGAGCAAATCTTAAGGCACCCCCCAGAAGGCGAATTACAGCCTCCTGGGGCCTATATACCACACCAGTAGTCACTGCTCCAAATGTGCCTAAAATGTCCTCATTTCTGATCAAAACATGTCTGAAATTCCATAAGTGCTCCAGATTGACCACAATATGATATACCTGAAATTACCCTCATGAGGGGGGGCAGACCAGGTCCACACCCCGAAAAACTGAAATTCCAAATATGGCCCTCGAGTTTGTCAGACAAATGCAATTTAATTCTATGGTGGAAACTGAGTTTCCTGTGAAAATCTGAACCAGATCCAACCCATTTAAGGGGTGTTTTGAGCTGATTTTCTTGTTGATGGTACCCTCGCTACATGCACTCCCAATACATGTATTTTGAGCTTGGTATGTATTTCTTAATGAATACACTACTTATTTCTCTTTTAGTGGTGCCCACTCTCGCCAAAAATATGGTTTACAGCCTCACTTCTGCCTTATTGGTCAAAATATGAGCAAATCTTAAGGCACCCCCCAGAAGGCGAATTACAGGCCTCCTGGGGCCTATATACCACACCAGTAGTCACTGCTATACTGGATGTAATTCTAAAACCTATGCAGTCAGATTTAGTGGGTTACAGACTATTTTCTTGCCAAATTTCAGAATTATAGACCAACATTTACTACTCATTTGGGCTGATTTACATGTATTTTACACCATTTTAACAGCAATATTCGGGTTAAAATAATTTGTGTTCAGACATGTAATGCTCCAAATGTGCCTAAAATGTCCTCATTTCTGATCAAAACATGTCTGAAATTCCATAAGTGCTTCCAGATTGACCACAATATGATATACCTGAAATTACCCCTCATGAGGGGGGGCAGACCAGGTCCACACCCCGAAAAACTGAAATTCCAAATATGGCCCTCGAGTTTGTCAGACAAATGCAATTTAATTCTATGGTGGAAACTGAGTTTCCTGTGAAAATCTGAACCAGATCCAACCCATTTAAGGGGTGTTTTGAGCTGATTTTCTTGTTGATGGTACCCTCGCTACATGCACTCCCAATACATGTATTTTGAGCTTGGTATGTATTTCTTAATGAATACACTACTTATTTCTCTTTTAGTGGTGCCCACTCTCGCCAAAAAATATGGTTTACAGCCTCACTTCTGCCTTATTGGTCAAAATATGAGCAAATCTTAAGGCACCCCCCAGAAGGCGAATTACAGGCCTCCTGGGGCCTATATACCACACCAGTAGTCACTGCTCCAAATGTGCCTAAAATGTCCTCATTTCTGATCAAAACATGTCTGAAATTCCATAAGTGCTCCAGATTGACCACAATATGATATACCTGAAATTACCCCTCATGAGGGGGGGGCAGACCAGGTCCACACCCCGAAAAACTGAAATTCCAAATATGGCCCTCGAGTTTGTCAGACAAATGCAATTTAATTCTATGGTGGAAACTGAGTTTCCTGTGAAATCTGAACCAGATCCAACCCATTTAAGGGGTGTTTGAGCTGATTTTCTTGTTGATGGTACCCTCGCTACATGCACTCCCAATACATGTATTTTGAGCTTGGTATGTATTTCTTAATGAATACACTACTTATTTCTCTTTTAGTGGTGCCCACTCTCGCCAAAAATATGGTTTACAGCCTCACTTCTGCCTTATTGGTCAAAATATGAGCAAATCTTAAGGCACCCCCCAGAAGGCGAATTACAGGCCTCCTGGGGCCTATATACCACACCAGTAGTCACTGCTATACTGGATGTAATTCTAAAACCTATGCAGTCAGATTTAGTGGGTTACAGACTATTTTCTTGCCAAATTTCAGAATTATAGACCAACATTTACTACTCATTTGGGCTGATTTACATGTATTTTACACCATTTTAACAGCAATATTCGGGTTAAAATAATTTGTGTTCAGACATGTAATGCTCCAAATGTGCCTAAAATGTCCTCATTTCTGATCAAAACATGTCTGAAATTCCATAAGTGCTCCCAGATTGACCACAATATGATATACCTGAAATTACCCCCTCATGAGGGGGGGCAGACCAGGTCCACACCCCGAAAAACTGAAATTCCAAATATGGCCCTCGAGTTTGTCAGACAAATGCAATTTAATTCTATGGTGGAAACTGAGTTTCCTGTGAAAATCTGAACCAGATCCAACCCATTTAAGGGGTGTTTTGAGCTGATTTTCTTGTTGATGGTACCCTCGCTACATGCACTCCCAATACATGTATTTTGAGCTTGGTATGTATTTCTTAATGAATACACTACTTATTTCTCTTTTAGTGGTGCCCACTCTCGCCAAAAAATATGGTTTACAGCCTCACTTCTGCCTTATTGGTCAAAATATGAGCAAATCTTAAGGCACCCCCCAGAAGGCGAATTACAGGCCTCCTGGGGCCTATATACCACACCAGTAGTCACTGCTCCAAATGTGCCTAAAATGTCCTCATTTCTGATCAAAACATGTCTGAAATTCCATAAGTGCTCCAGATTGACCACAATATGATATACCTGAAATTACCCCTCATGAGGGGGGGCAGACCAGGTCCACACCCCGAAAAACTGAAATTCCAAATATGGCCCTCGAGTTTGTCAGACAAATGCAATTTAATTCTATGGTGGAAACTGAGTTTCCTGTGAAAATCTGAACCAGATCCAACCCATTTAAGGGGTGTTTTGAGCTGATTTTCTTGTTGATGGTACCCTCGCTACATGCACTCCCAATACATGTATTTTGAGCTTGGTATGTATTTCTTAATGAATACACTACTTATTTCTCTTTTAGTGGTGCCCACTCTCGCCAAAAAATATGGTTTACAGCCTCACTTCTGCCTTATTGGTCAAAATATGAGCAAATCTTAAGGCACCCCCCAGAAGGCGAATTACAGGCCTCCTGGGGCCTATATACCACACCAGTAGTCACTGCTCCAAATGTGCCTAAAATGTCCTCATTTCTGATCAAAACATGTCTGAAATTCCATAAGTGCTCCAGATTGACCACAATATGATATACCTGAAATTACCCCTCATGAGGGGGGGGCAGACCAGGTCCACACCCCGAAAAACTGAAATTCCAAATATGGCCCTCGAGTTTGTCAGACAAATGCAATTTAATTCTATGGTGGAAACTGAGTTTCCTGTGAAAATCTGAACCAGATCCAACCCATTTAAGGGGTGTTTTGAGCTGATTTTCTTGTTGATGGTACCCTCGCTACATGCACTCCCAATACATGTATTTTGAGCTTGGTATGTATTTCTTAATGAATACACTACTTATTTCTCTTTTAGTGGTGCCCACTCTCGCCAAAAATATGGTTTACAGCCTCACTTCTGCCTTATTGGTCAAAATATGAGCAAATCTTAAGGCACCCCCCAGAAGGCGAATTACAGGCCTCCTGGGGCCTATATACCACACCAGTAGTCACTGCTATACTGGATGTAATTCTAAAACCTATGCAGTCAGATTTAGTGGGTTACAGACTATTTTCTTGCCAAATTTCAGAATTATAGACCAACATTTACTACTCATTTGGGCTGATTTACATGTATTTTACACCATTTTAACAGCAATATTCGGGTTAAATAATTTGTGT
>CAXHLB010000211.1:0-30582 GCA_964017235.1 Sabellastarte sp. h YS-2021
GTTTCGTCGCAACAGATGACGAGCCTATTATCAAAATGCATATATATAGCCCCCTGTTTGTTACCAGAAAGGTCTCTGTGCTGCATGTGCTTCGTTCTGTCTCTCTCTCCTGCTGATGTTGTACCATTGAAACGAAATTATAGAAACTTTGAGCCTCAAAACTTTGACAACAGCAAGCTGCGAAACTTTTTAAAGATTTTTTTTTCTTCCAAAACAGTTCCACCTTGATTAAATTCAAACATAAATTGAGATCTCTGTGCAGTCCACACCAGTTCAAATGTTGTACAATGACTTTTATAAATATTTAAGACAAGCCGATTCCCCTGTTCAAAGAACATGTCTTGCTCGGTAACGCTCTCGATTTGAAAAGTTCAACTGGCATAAGTCCCACCAGCAGAATGGTGACCGGCAAATGACACATAACCATCTGAAAACACACACTCTTCTCTTTAGCTTTGTTTCAATGTTCACCCCAAAACTCTGATTTTCCCTTTGGTTTGTCCCCTTGGCTTCAATCTCAATTAACCATTTGCTTGCAAAACATCCAGTTTTAAAGGAATCTTTCATCTTCAATTCCACTCAACAAAGGTTCATCTGATTCCATGTTTGTCACTATTTATTTTAAAAATGTGCTTCAGTTTTGCGGAATTTGAAAAACATCTTTCCTTCGAAGTTTGACATTAGGAGCATTTGGGGCCAAAACCCGATTTTTTAAAATGTGGCCTAAATCGACGCACGACCAAAAACTTGAAATTTTTTATAGCCTAAGACCTGAAGACGGACTGCACGGTTCGAATGAGACCAAAAAATGCGAAATCGGTCCGGTAGTTTTCTCAAACGTGCATTTCAAAGTTTTCAAGTCCTCTTTTATATATATTATAGATTTATCTATATACGAGATGGTAACCCAGTTCCTAGAACAGTTCAAATTAAAGCAAAAACCTCATTGTGCTCATTCACAAAAAGGCACCGGCTGTCATTGAAAACAAAACCTTGTACTAGTTGAAACAGGTCTTGACATGTAGCTACAGGAGTTGCGTGATTCTTCATTATAAGGGTTCAGGGCGCCAAAGCCTGTCCAGAACCAAATATCTACGATTCATTTTTTATTAAGTGATTCACTAAATAAATATGAAGAGCATCTGGAAGGTTCAAGGAGCACCCTAAAAATTTTGAGATTTCAAGGCCATTTTTAGAGGTCAAATCTGACCTTGATTTTAGTGAGACTCTACTAAAGACATCCGGCGTCACCAGACCTTGGTTTAATGGTATACTAAGCCTATGTGTGGTGCTTGGTTTCTGAGATATGTTCGGCCGAGTTGAAAAAGTCACTCCTAATTTATTTATATTAAGATTAAGATAAAACAGAGTTGGAAAACTTTGGCAGAGGTCTCTGTAAAAAGTAGCCGAAGGATATCATATTTTTATGGCTCTTATGAACCGTACAGTCCGTCTTCAGGTCCTCCCATTCAAAAATTACCAAATTTTTGCCTTCGATTAGCTCAACATTTGAAAAATCTAGTTTTACATAGCCCATATTGTCTCAAATCTTAAAACTTCGAAATATTTTTTTTTCGGAATTGCGCAAAACTGAAGCACATTTTTAAAGTAATTATAATGACAAATATGGCATCAGATGAACATTCATTTGTGGAATTGAAAATTAATAATTCCTTGGAATCTGGAAATACTTTGCACCCAAATGGTTGATTAAGATATTATGCCAAGGAGACAAACTGGAGGGCAAATCTGAATTCTGATTGAGCACTGAATTATGCCCAAGAGTTGTTCAGGAGATGGTCTTTGAAACAGAAACCAGCTTTTGATTTTAAAACCTTTCTCTTGCCTACAGACTTTCAAAAATAGACCACGACCGTTTTAAACGGTCCGGACTGTGGTTAACGGAAATAAAAGAAGGTACAGTACGTTAGAGTACTTACAGTGAACGATTATTTTCCACGAGTCTTCGAGTGCTGAGTTGACAAGTTCTGTATTCTCTGATCTGCAGGTTATGATTTTCTCATGGTCAGAACTCCTGGGCGAAATGAAAGAACAGAGAGGGAGACATTGCCATTCTCTGAAACCTATAGTAAAAGAAAAATTGATGGTAAGGACACATTTTTTTTCTCTCTGGTGAAAGTGTTTTGAAAAAAAGTTGTTCCCCTTTTTTGACGAGAAAAAAAATTCCTTCAGAAACTAAAAAATTGATAACCAAAGAGTTTCGTTGAAAGGAGGGGAAAAAAGGCGATATGATACCTTGGTTTCGGATTGATCTAAAAATCGGTCACGTTTCCACCAGGTCATTGTAGCTGGAGGTCGAGAGCCACCGCTTTTGCATTCAATGTGGTACGTCTTGCCGGCAGACAGAGGTTGCTTCTTTGTCACTATGGCCACGGTTTTAGGTCGAACTATATGTACACATAAAAGAGAGAAGAAAGCATGAGTGATAAGCATCAAATAATATGAAAAGAAAAATCAAGACAATGCCAAACTACAACTCTATCTATTTAACTGTTAAAATTGTCAACTTTTGTATCATAAAATTGCAAAATTCTTTTTTAAGTAAATTTTTATGCATTACAAGTCAAACACTTTGACTCTTTAAACTGACCAATTAAAGTTGTAGATCGGCCTTTTCATAGATAGTTTTTCTACATGTTTCTAAATGCCAGGATTGTCAGGTCCAACAAACCAAGGCCATTTTTACAACATTAATTTGCTATTTAATCTTTTTAGATTTTCCATGAATTATTTCTAATAGTTATAGTGGCAGAGTTGTAGTATTATGTTGTGGCCTTTATCTTAGTAACAGCCTTATTGCCAATCTATAGTATACTTTTTCCATACAAGTAAGATATTAGCTTTTTAAGTGATCCCAGTGGAAGGTCCTTTTAACAGCTAAATAATTAGATCTGTAGTATTATACTTTAATATTATATAATAGTAATACTAACATTTCATATCAATGGTGACTTTGGATGAAGCTGGCACTGAGATGTTGTTATTGGATGCTAAACACGTCAGAGATGTCGACAAATCTTTCCTTGTCAAGTTTGGAATGGAGAGGGCGTTTTGAACGGTGCTTTTGTACGACTCCTCGTAGGATGAATCAATGAGATGACCGTCTCGCCACCAAGTCACTTCAGGAGCTGGATTACCTGTAATAGTCATCACCACTATAGTTATAGTAGCGTGCACCTCTTCGTTGGCACACACAAAAAAAAGCAGAGGGAAAGAAACTTTTTATGTCTTCCTAGAAAGAAAAGTTTCCTTTATAGGGTTCCACAACTACAGCAAAAGGGCTCCAATTTTTTGGCTTTTTTTTCGTCAGAAGAGCCCTCTCTGTAATATCTCCACATTGGTAAAATGGAGTCTGAAAAACTTAGCCATAGGTCTCTGAAAGAAGTATCAATCTGATTTCACATTGCCTAGGCTCATCTGAACTGTTCAATCCGTCTTTAGGTCCTCGCAATCAAACAGTGGTATTTTTTTGCCATCAATTAGAACCACATTTAAAACATTAGCTTTTCAAAATCATTGCGTCCCATCGTCAAACTTCGAAGAAAATATCTTGTTCTGAAATTGCGCGAAACTGAAGCACATTCTAAAAAAAGTAGTGACGACAAATGTGAAATCAGAAAAACATTCATTTCAGGGACTAAAGATGAATTATTCCTTTGAAACTGGATATTTGATGAGCCAATGGTTGAAAAAACACTAAACAATGTCCAAGAGAACAAAATGCTGTTTCGGATATGTTCTCGGAACAGGGGAACCAGCTTGCATTTGTATTATACCATATAGTATTGTTTATTTCACTTTGACACACCTTCAGTGAGAAGTGGTCTTGATAAAAGTTTTTTTTATAAACCATCCTCCAACAGATGGTTCCAGAATCCTTACCTCCAAAAGCTATACACTTGAGAACCACAGTGTCTCCAACCATGTATGGCCCAACCACATTCCTGGCCTCTGACCCTGACTCGTCAATAATTGTCGGTGTATTTGGTGGAACTGAAATGTAGAAACAAGATTGAGAGAAGGGCCTTCCTGATAACATCTTTTTTGAATTAGTTTAGTCCGCATTTGTACACACTACACACAAAATTGCGTGTGTTGGCCTTCGAGTTATTTTTCGACTCAATTATCTTGGCCAGGGATACACAAGAAGAGAAGAAACCTTCTTATTGAAGTTGACACTCTCAGCTTCTTTCTCTGTTCAAGAAAAATGTGGTATACGTGGTAAGATTTCTTTCAGTAGTTATAATTGCATTTGCTGGGTACCCTTTTTGCAAACATTTTTTCAGGACCATTTCTCATTTGGCCTCCAGTATCGAAGTTCTTCTGTGAAGAAGAAGAAAAATTGACTGCCTTACAAGAAAGTTGGCATCAGTCTGTTGTCTGTGAATCAAGATATTTGAAATCTTTACTTATATAAAGTTGAACCTTCTTTAACAAGTTACCAGTAAAGTCAAGAACAAACCAGCAAAGATTAGTCTTTTATGCCATTTTAGAAAGCTCTTCTTGCCCCAGTTGTCTTTAGTTTGGTTACAAACAGTGTTGAATTTGGACAGTTTTCCAGCAGTTTGGATTTCTGGATTTGTATGGCTAAAAGATCTTGGATGTTATTTTCACATTTTTACAGTGTTCATAGCATATAATGACCACTGACAGAGACTTTGAAATATCAGGATCACAAAACAAATTGTACACTATCCCAAGTGGATAAAAGCTGTTGTGGTAGCTGGGTTTTCAGCTATAGCGAGTGTCCAATAATTAGAGAATGGGAATATCTGCTAGTCTTAAAATGAGAGTTTTATATCTTCTATGCTTTCACTTCTTTCTTGTAAATTTGCACCAGAGCTCTTGGTTGCAACTTGCAATACTATTTTTTCCCTTGGAGGTTTTCCCAATATTTCAGTAGATAGAGGAAAGTTTAAGCCAATATCACAAGGTTTTTTTTTCATTTTGGCCAAGGATTGTAGGTGTAAAGGCAGGATGGTCTTTACTATAAGACAATTAGCCACCATGGACATATTTGACTGCTCCCAAAAGACTATATTAAACAAAATTCAGAGTTTTTCGAAATTGCATAATACATGATGTCTGAAAGCTGCTATAAAAGTTGTGTGAATTGCCAGCATATAGAAAAAACTTTTGGTGGAATAACCTACATTTCAGCATGCTTTTCCTCGTGGTAGAATGTTTGTAGATAAAGCTCCTGCCTGAGACCAATAGCAGTGGGGAAAATGCACAGACTGGTTGACCAGTTTTTTTGGTGGGTTACTGATCACAACGATGAGAAGAAGTATCTTCACTGAAATCCCAGGGGATTCCAAACGTTTATCAATAAGTGTGTTGTTTGTGTGGCTCAGAATGTGGTCCTCCTTCCACATTAAAAAGACCAGCAGTAGGTACATGTGGAAAAAAGTTGGGGGACCTTGGCTTACACAAAGGAAAGTGCAACTTTTTCTCTCTTCTACCTTTTTCGAGCCGATACAGTTATTGATTGAAGTTTTCTTTTTGCGGCAAAATGGAAGGGGGTAACTTGACTGAAGCAGAATATAGTAGGATACAGTGAAAAGAAAAAGTTTATTCGTTTTCACTCTCGTCACAACTTTTTGTCACTTTTGCTCAGTCCATGCTGCAGTATCTTGAGAGGTTTAAAGATTTCATTACATTAAAGTCTCCCTCAAAGTCTGATTTCCCACAAAAATGTGTCAAAAGAAGTTGAGCTATCAGTTGCAGCATTATAAAGTATAGTACATCGCAAACTTAACCACAATCCTAAAAACTATTAATAGGTTTTTCCAAAGTTGCGATTGTAAAAGGGAATTTCGACAGTGACGTCACTGCCTGAATGTGATAAGCTGGCAAAGACCTAAAACATACTTTAATGCTTATTGCTGTAGTAATGTAGTATAAATCTTTGGATGTTTAATTTCAATAATCTTCCTTCGAGCACTTGAATTAAATTAGTGTAGTAATGACAAAAGGTTGATGACCTTCCTTGAACTGCTTCAAAAGAATGTCACATAAGCTGAACAAGCTATCACAGGTAACATTATTGTAAAGGGCCTACAAAAGCAAAATCCTGATAACCAAATGTAAGTTCTTCAGTAAATCAAGTGGTAAATAGAATGTAAAGAATGAAGATAATTCCTGATCGCATCGCACAAGTATAAATACTTGGAATGAACTTTAATGTTGCCATAGCAAAAATCTTTATTTAACTAATCTTCCTCCAAATACTTGTATGATTTTAGTGTCAAAACAAAGTTGGGTTGATGACCTTGGTCAGACTTCTTCAAATAGTATATGCCGTAAGATGTACAAGCTATCATGGGCAACATAACTGTGCACGACAAACAAAAGCAAAATCCTGGAAACCAATCGTAAGTTTCCAAGTAAATCAAGTTGTAAAGGGGATTGAAGAATGATGTCATTGCCTGGACACACGCAACACAAGCAAAAACCTAAAAAAAAACTTTTAAGATAACTTGGCCACAATTTGGTAAAATACGGAGCTCACTTTTCCAATGTCGTTCGGACCAACAACTTTGGTCAAAGCCGACCTGACTGCAATGGTGGTCATGTCAGCCAGCATCCTGAATACCAGAGCCAGGTAGAGGATGTTGGCATTCTTTTTTGCCAGCAATGTGATGACAATGCTGGACAGGAATGAAATCAAGCAAGTCGTAGTGATACTCATGTCGTTGAGACGAAAGCAGTTGGTGAAGAGTGGCAACAGCATGCAGACTGCCAAGACATTGGCAATTGAAGACAGGGAACTGTAAGTTGCATACCATTCATCAAAGAAGTCTGTGCTTTTCCAAATAAACTGTTGTTTGATGTATGGAAATGAGACGATCCCGATTCCCATTGAACACAAACCGTAAAAACCAAACATCAAAATTAGCATAACTATGAAGTGTCGACTTCCGTCCTCCCTTTTCTTCAAAGCAACAGTGAAGCTTGATTTCAAATTCTCCATTGAAAACACGTTTTTAAAACTGAGGCCACGTCCTGCACTCTCATCTTTCTTGATTACCTGTGCTTAAACTTGTGAATCAAGAAGTTCCGGAGACACCTTGAAGATACATTACCCTTTTGTCTTTGACAAAAAGAATAGAGTAAGTGATGGCCATCAAAAAGAAGACTGTAGACACCATGAATATGCATTGATAACCATATCTTGTGTACAGAGGACCAGAAATTCCTGTTGGCAAGATTGGAAGAAGTGTATATGCTTTAAACTTGGCAAGAACAGGAATAGATTACAGCTTTGCAAGGTGTATGCAAGAACTTGTGAATTTTGTCTAAGCTTCAAAGGCCACTTGAAGGTCAAAAGATTTTGCATATAATTTGGACATATTGTGTGTTCCAATGCAAAGGCTACAACCTTAAAAGACAATTAGTTTTCTGCAAATTTCATTTTTTAAAAAGAATCTGAATTTTGAACAGAATCTAAATTTTGAACAGAATCTGAATTTTGAAAAAATCTGAATTTTGAAAAAAATCTGAATTTTGAAAAGAATCTAAATTTTAAAAGGAATCTGAATCTTAAAAAGAATCTGAATTTTAAAAAGAATCTGAATTTTGAAAAGAATCTGAATTTTGAAAAAAAAATAATTCTAAAAAGTCTAAATGTCTTTGCCCTTTTGACCTTCGATTTAGTTCACTAACTCAATTTAGCCTTTGTTGCAGAGCACACAGTATACCGAATTTCTATGTTGTTTTTTAATGTGGAATGAACCACCACAAAGTTATATCCTACCTTGTGCAATAGCAGAGGCCAGGGAGTAGGTAAAGTCGATGACGGCAATGTTTAGCGTCCTGCTGCTTTCAGAGGACTTATCTGACATGAAAGAGTAAAGGCCCATGAACATGCAAGGGAATCCACCAGGCCAGTATTGAAACACTTCCATCATCAACCATTCAGGGGACAGTTCATAGAAGAAGTATGAATTTATCCAGAACCAAATGCTGTAGGCAATGTCCCCAATGAGAGGCAAGATCATCAAGAACCTTCTCCCGAATTTGTCAGACCAGGGACCAATGAACAATGCAAAAATGATTGGAGGAATCCCTTTCAAAAACATGGTCACCAAATTCATTGAAGAATAAGTCTGAAGCAACCAAGATCAATATACCATCTCAATCAGACTATATCTAATACTTTTTGAACATAATCCTGGACATCACTATAGTTGCCATTATCCAGTTGGTCACAAAGAGTATCATTCCAAGAAGAACCATCGCCAAAAACACTGCTACCAACCTAACAAGATATTTGGTTTTTGGTACCAAAATGAATAAAAAAAGTGTCCAACCTCACCTTACAAATCTTGTCAAAGTACAGGGCAGATGAAATGACTGATGGGATGCTGGCTCCAATTGATATCATGAAGACAAGAGGCTCTATAGATACATGTCTGAGAAACCTCTTAAAATTGGAGACCAGTTTTTGAGGCCAAGATGATCCAAAAGTTGTTTCAGTTGTCATGATGAGATTGGACTGCTATTATTGCAAGGATCTTGAAGCTTCAGCTGATTTCTTTGACCACAAGTTATCTTGGTGGTCAGAAAATTGCCTTAAAGTGACTTTTTCAATGATGCAAGAGACATCATGTGATTGGCAAAAGTAGCACAAGAATGACTTTGATGACTTTTGCACAATTCTTTTAAAGACAAAAGACGAGAAGTGCAACGACAACACGTTGAAATCAGACACGTTTTTATCGTCTTTTTTCCTCTGAAAATAACCTCACAGTTTTGACGCAACGATTATCTTGTGTGAAAAACTAGGGTGTCAATATTTGCCATGACAGTTTGCCTCTGATATTTCTCCTCTACTTATGGAAAGGAAAGAAAGTTCACTGTGTATATATATTCTGAAGGACACACAAAAGACCTGACGACATATTTTTGCGACATATTTTTGTCTTAAACAAAATATTATTCCTGTAAACCAGAGCAAGCATTAACCCCATTTTCCAGCTCAACTGTCTCTCGATTTTCTATTTTTATTTTATTACTTACTTGTACTCTGCCTTACATAGAGATAAGCAGGCTCTTTCTTTATTAAGAGCAGGGTCATGAAAATTTTGAATTTCAGTCTTGCAAAAACAATTTTAGAGGAGTATCATGACTTAAACAATTTTCCAAAAGAATCCTGAATTTTGATTTAATTATACAAATTTTTGAAGGAAAAAATTACAAGTTATGTAGCAAAAATTTTAGACATATTTTGCTTAAAAACATCTTACAAATTTTCAACTCAAATTTTAAAAATTTAGGAAGACAATTTTGACAATTTTTCTTCACAAAATCAAGGTCATCATCCCAAATTCCAAAATTTGGCAAAACCAGTCAAAAAGCCATTCTTTACAAGAGGTGGGAGATACCCCCTGACACCCCCTTCCCAATAATGTCCCTTTATCCCTGATTTTTCCAAGGCTTTCAAAGGAAGGAAACAAGGCCTCTGAAACCTAAACTAATTTCCTAAATGACTCGGTGTTTTTGTGAGTGTGAACTACTGCATGTTGCTGAAGAACTTTTGTAGTTGTGCCATGGTGTTTACTACGCAAACTGCAGCAAAAGATTTGGTTTGAGGCAACAGGAAGTGTACAAAATCCTGATGCATCTATGTAATGAACAATGACAACAACTCTCAAGGCCACAAAGGCCCTTTCCTTTTTCATTCAAAGAAAAGCATGGTTAAAAAGGGAAGTCTCCTTCAAACATGGTTTGGCAGAGAAAATACTATTCACAAAAAAAAGTTTATATATTTTTTTTACCACAAAAAAACCTCTGAAATTAAAAGCTGGAGGAACACAGTAAAGTTTTTTTCAGGGAAGGGGGAAGTAATGGAATTTCTATATGCTATAAGAAGGTGACATATATATACTCCAAAAATATACATGTGCTTGTCGGAAATTCCTTTAAAGTTTGAGGGCAAATGTGGCACCCCCTCTTTTTTACACCTACTTACCAATGACTGTCAGATTCAACAGGTAATTACGAGTTGGTGCAGTCTTAAAGTCCACTCTGCACTTGTAGATGCCTGCCTCGTTGGCCTTGGGGTCATTGATGTTGAGGAAAGACACTATTTTGTCCTTGGAGTAAGGGTTGACTTGATACATGGCTCGTTCTCCAAAACCTCTTTCCACATCGCTCCATCTACGGCCATTTTCAGGACCTCCAAGGCGAGCGTCATAACTGCAAAGATACATAAATATTATTACGTATTTTATTACGCTGATAACTCATAAACGGTTCGTTTTTAAGGAAAGTTACATTTCATATGGTAAACGTCAAAAGAGTTGTACTTTAATTGTTATTTGGGTCAAATGTTTGCATCTGACGTCTCCGATTTTTAATTCGTCAGCAAAGTCAAACCGGCTTTTTTTTTATTGCAAACGAGGAAGTAGGAGTGAGCACTTTGCAAGAAAATGTTTCGGTTGTCAATTTAATCCCTTTCTTTATCCCAAGAAAAGCCAATTACACTACATAAAATTTCAGTTTGGCGGAACTTTTATGTAGTAAAAAATATCGCCAAACCTACCCATTTTAAGGATGACCTTTTAAATAGATAACAAAACCCCTTTTTG
Source organism: Sabellastarte sp. h YS-2021 (assembly GCA_964017235.1). Lineage (NCBI taxonomy): Eukaryota > Metazoa > Annelida > Polychaeta > Sabellida > Sabellidae > Sabellastarte > Sabellastarte sp. h YS-2021. The sequence goes on from CAXHLB010000211.1 coordinate 10,614, forward strand.
ATTATTATTGATTTTATGTATCTATATCTCATAAAACGTATAAAATTTTAAGCTTGGCGGAATTTTTATGTAGTAAAAATATCATCAAACCTTTCCACCATTTCAAAAGCCTTACTATACATCAAAGGGTCATTCTTTAGACACCCTCATTCTCCCAAGATTTTGTGACCCACTCTATGCAAAAATGGTGTTTGGTTGGGTCCATGGTTGTAACCTGTGGCTGGCAAATGATTGATTACCAGCCCCACTTAACTTTTTTGCTGCCGGAAAGGAATGGAAGAAAACAGGAGGCTCGGAATCGCATTAAATTCGACGCAGCCATGAAAGCAAATAGGTTACAGTCATAACTTTCAGAATAAAAGAGCCCTTTTTTTCTCTTGAAAGACAGAAAGAGGCCCTCTCTCTCCATTTTCAGGTTTATTGCTGCAAAAGAAGAGAGAGAAAAAGCAAACTTCTTTTGGTAAACTGTTCCCTGAGGTAATCCAAGAGTGTTTCTCAAAATGATCAAATGTAGCCTGTAGATAGGAGTTTGTGCTTGGCCGTTTTAATTGTACGGCAGTGCGTAAGCAACAGAGAGAACGCCTTCACACGCAAAGGCCTCTGAAAAAAACTTTGGTGTAAAGTCCCCACTCATGTCAAAATCGCATTTGTTCAACCATTAACCAAGATCTTAATCAGCTTTTATTTTTTGGACACACAGTATATATTAAAAAAAACAAATTCAAAAGAAACTTTGTACATTTAATGAAAACTTGCGGCATTTTGCGTATAGGACATAAAAAAACTTTCTTTTTTTCTTCAACTTCCCCTGGTGCAACACATTTCAACAAAAACAATATTGAATTGCACTTTTATTTCCAAGTTGTTGCAAAAATCAATACTAAAAATTGACCTTTTTTATATTTTTTTCATTGCTTTTCAAAACAAGTATACTATTTACAGATGGTTCATCCTTTTGTTACATGAAAACCTTGCTTGTTTTCTGCATAATAATGGCGTCCAATATTTGCAATGGGCATAAAAAGTATTTCTTTTTAAAAAAAGTCATAGAACCACAATACCATTGTTCTTCAATAGTATAGTAGTAGAATATGATTGATCAATTTCTGCCAACCAAAGTGGTTGCACAAAATAGGTTAGAACCATATGCTATATCGATAAAAGGCTTTGAACCACTGAGCTGACAAGGCCAAATAAAGGCCATGGGCCAACAAAAAGTTTCCAAACTTGAGACATTTCAAAAAGAGTTTAAAATTTTAGGTCTGTGTACAATTCTTACCCTAGACAAATCATTATTCTATGACAAGAAAGGCTTTCAGTTTATGCAGTAACTTTCTGCTTATATAAAATTTTCAAAATTTTCAAAAATTACCCAAATTTTGTCTTTTCATTTAATTTCATTAAGTTTTTATGACATTTTGTGTGACATTTTGCAATTACAATTTTTGCAATGAGGTACCAAAACTACAGATGGCGCTGCCTGTATAGCTTCAATGTCCCTATGGTGCCTATATACATGTATGTTTGTTCTGCAAGGCGTTATCAGAGAGTGAAAGTTTGAAATGGATAGCAAGGATCAGCAACAAATGGGATTTGGATTACGCCAGTGTTGATTGAAATCAAGATATCTCCTGTTGATGTTCGTCCTTGAGTTGGAGCAAAAAAAGAAGATAATGGCTCTCAAATTGATGAATAAATTAAGCACAGATTGGCATTGTGCGCAGTTTGCCTTAAAAAACAAAAAAAAAGTTCTCCCTTTTTTTCTTCTTTTAATTAGCAAAACACTTTGCTGCCGCAAAATATCTTCTCCCAAGAACCAACCAAGACTGGTGGTGCCATCTGCTGGAAACAAATGAACATTGGTGCAGCAGAATCAGGGCTGTTTTTTGTTGGGAAAGAGATAACCCAGCATAATAATAACAATAGCATTGACGCAGAACTTTCATTCATCAAACAAAAGGCATTTTTTTTTGCAGATTTTGAATTCATTTCAGCTTACTCAACCTTCAAATCTTTGTCCAGTTCAGTTGGTTTTAAAACTGCACTGTCAAATGCTGGAAAAGATCAGCTTTGTGAATCACACCCTTGCCAGTTGGTTCATAAATAGCCATTACATCAAAGTAGTAGTATATAGCATGAATGGTTTATAGTACTACCTCCCCGGCAGATAAAATATCCGGTCGATTTTGACGATAAATTAAAAATCGGAGACGTCAGATACGATAAAATAACCTAAATAATAATTAAAGTACAACTCTTTTGACGTTTACCATATGAAATGAGACTTTCCTCAAAAATGAACCGTTTCTGAGCAATCGGCGATTCAAAAAAGGTTGTTTTTTGAAAAAAAAAGTCAATTTTTATTTTTTTATTAAGCGATTTTTGCACACTTTTTGCCAAAAACGGACTTTTTGCTACTCGACCACCTTTATTGAATCGCTGATAACTCATAAACGGTTCATTTTTAAAGAAAGTTACATTTCATATGGTAAACGTCAAAAGAGTTGTACTTTAATTGTTGTTTTTGTCAAATGTTTGTATCTGATGTCTCCGATTTTTAATTCGTCGGCAAAGTCGAACCGTACTTTTTTTCTGCCGGTGAGGAAGTAGTACCATTAATGACTGGCAAACTGGCCATCAAAGATCATGAAAACTTGAAACGTCTTTATTGAAATCTTTGATATATAAAAATCATTCAATTCTATAGCTTTTTTTCCTTATTCAGATATCATGTGTCTGAGCAATAAAGTAACATGATTTTCACTGTATACTATACTATATGGCATTACTACAAGAATATATTTGTAGACCATGCCTTGAGAATTCTCAAAAGTTATATTTGTGCTTTCAAATGACTGACTGGGTTGCTGGAAAAGCCTACGTACTACTAAAAGCAGTTAAAATTTATATAAAAAGTTGTAGCTGACTTTCACAGAGTTACTTTAAAAATTGACTTTTGATTTAAGCATGAATCAGAAGTTAAATGGTTTTGACTGTAGTGCCAAAGTACAAGCTTTTGTTGCCAATATATTTTCCTCTCAATGGGATGTAACTTGAATTGAATGCTCTTGAAATGTATACTGTATAAAAAACTTTAATATGTCAATGCAGTATCGATGAATGTTTCAAGTTTATACTCAGTGTTGCAACTTTTTTTTTTCGAGAAAATGGAGTTTGCAACTTGGAGCAATTTTTTCCCCTCCGTGCAAAAATTATATGGATAGCTTTATTTATGAGGAAATGTTATGGGCTGTTTTGGAGAAAAGAAGAAGAGAGATAGGCAGAAATTGCGTTGCAGGATAATGAAAGCCATTTTGCACCCTTGAAAGTATTAGTTCCTCTTTTTGGCAACAGATGTCAGGTCAGGTGTCTCATACCACACTATGAAATGAAAACAACATGGTCCAATTTAATTGCTATAGTTAGTGAGAATTTTTTTATTGACATTATTACTGACCCTGTGCTACGTATATACTATATTGGCATGAGTGACAGACAATTTTCGTGATAATTGGAGCTAATGAAAAGAACCTTTCAAAAAAAGGTTGCAAAAAGGGCAACAATCAAACTTTGAGGCCCCAAAAAACGGACTGTAGACAGGTTGTTGGTGCTACAAACAGATGGCTCTCTCAGAGACACAGAAAGGAGGCAAAAAACTTTTGCCACCAGATTACACAATCAAAGAATTAACAAGTCAACAAGGTGCTAATTGCTTTGAGTTAAAAAAGGGCATTTATAGCAGTTGTGCATTTTGCATGGCGAAAAAATAGTAGGAAAAAATACGACTCATCATCACCTTTTAAATCATTTTGGCTTTTGAAAAAAATTGTACGGGTTTTTTTATGTTTATGTTTATGTTTTACATTTTTTTCTCATTTTTTCTCATTTTTTCTCATTTTTTCTCATTTTTTCATTTTTTCTCATTTTTCTCTTTTTTCGTTTTTTTCATTTTTGTCTTTATTGATCTTTATTGGTCTTTTTTGTTTTTTCTTCTTTCATAATTTCAAAATATGTATATACTCTTTTTTCTGTTTTTTCTGTTTTTTTTCTGTTTTTTTCTTTTTTTTTCTTTTTTTTCTGTTTTTTCTGTTTTTTCTGTTTTTTCTGTTTTTTTCCCATTTTTTCTGGTTTTTTTTTCTGTTTTTTCAGTATTTCTGTTTTTTATTCCCACATTTTAAGAAAGCCACTGCTATGAAAAAACGCTGAATTGTTTTACATTTTAAGCTTAATATCAAGTACTTTGTGTATACATACTACACATTGTAATGGCAAATAAATCTGCTTGTAACTGAAAATCCAATTACTGAGGGGAAGCAGCAGACTTCAATGTGTCATATCATCGTATTTATTGCTTCAACTGCGTCGAAAAGGCAAAAAAGGGAAACTGTGTGTTGTATATATCCAATATTTACTATCTTTTGGGTGGCTTTTATTTGCAAATTTTTCATATACTAATATATATAAGTATATAACATTTTTTTTGACATGGCTTCATGCAATGAGCCAATTGCAAGCAAACCTTTCTTTTTTGAGTCGAGATTTCCTCTGTTGCAAATGCAAAACAGCAAAAAAAGAGAATATAAAGAAATTGTTGCCATGAAAAAGAATTATATACTACTACTATATGGAAAGCACTGCAATAACCTTGAGAGCCTAATAGGGTTTTTGGAGGAGAAAAAATTACTATAGGCCTGAATCAGGTCAGGAAGTCTACATTTTTTTCTTTCTAAAAAAAGACTTTTCTTGTAGAGTGCATCTACAAAATGCCCCCTTGCACTTTTCTCATTGTTCAATAGAGGAAGTTCTACAAATCCAGGCCTATTTCTGTTAAGAAATAAGGGACCTTTTGGCTACAAACACTTAAAATGATGTTATGGTTTAGTGTATATGGAAAAGCCCTTTTTAACAGATGTAGAGTAAGATCTGTAAGGCAGGCCTTTTTGTAAGGAAATAATACTTTTTGATGGTCAATGGTTGTACCAAGAATGCCGGATCAAAAAGGTTCCTTTATAGTCTTTACCAGACTGTATATAGTCTAAGTGCACATCTTAAAGTTATGGGCCTGTATATTTATAGCATAAACTTAAAAGGGGCCTTTAAGGCATGGGTGAGGACAGAAAGAGGCCTTTACCAATGAATGATTTATGCAGAATTTCCATTAAAAATGCAAGAAGTGATTAAAAATTCTTATTGCGTACAAAGTGTATATAATTTTCTACTTTATAAATATGCACTACTATTACTAAAGTAGTATCACTCACAATACAAAAGAAGAGAAGTTTTGGAAGCCAAAAAAAGGTGTATATTATTTTCTCTAAAACCAAAAAAAAATATTGAGACGTTCATTAGTGGTAAAAAGTCATAACATGTCAGTCTACTACATTATAGTAGTTGTATAACCTCTACTACTACTAAAGCATTTCCCCCCTTTTTGTGTCGTCAGAAGAACAACGATAATGAAAAAAAAGGAAGAAATCCATTTACGGAGAGGGGTCTTCGACTAATGAATCGCCAACGCCATCTGTACTAGGACAAAGGACTGAAAAAAAAAGTCCAAAAAAAAGTTTGTCCCCTCGTTTTGATCAAACAATCCTTTCCTTGCTGCTGTGGTGTGTGATGGCTTTGTGTGCACAATACTATATCAGCTATTGATTCTTATAGGAACCATTACCGAACCCTTTCTGCACCAATTCACAACACCAAGGCTGTTGTAGTCAACTTTTCATATCCTATATACATTTTTTCTTGTTGTTGGGCTTAGAATATTTAAAAAAACTTTTTGGCCCCCATACATAGTATATGATTTGATTTTATGTATTACCTCATACAAGCTGCTATAATGTCTAGACTTTCCATAGTCAGGATTTTTTATTTTATATATAATCTTACAGCTCTCACCATTCAACTCTTGAAAAGTCTTAATCAAAGATCACAAAACTGCTCACAGTAATGACAAAATAGCAGCGAATATGACTGCTTATTTAACAGTTAAACCAAGCAAACTGTAAGATACTGCCATCCACTTTCAATAGCTAATACATGTGACCGTGTCTTCTTATTTTAACAGCTAATGAAGTTTAAAATCTGTAGGGTACACATCTATTTTAAGAGCCACGATGTGGGATCTGTAAATGATGGCACTTTTTAGCAAAGTCAAAATCATATTAGCACAGTTATAACATAAATGTTTAATTATCATAATTAGTTTAAGCATTTGTAACTGTTACTCACTGCCAGCTATAATATGTATAGAATACAAAATATATGTAGTAAGCTTTTACAGTAGTATGTTGTAGTTTTCTTGTTAAAAATCGATCACTCAACGAGATTGAATGAGTAAAAGATATTGGGAAGACTGTGAATGCAAAAAAATACTTCTATGCTAAACAATGGTATATAAGTAAAAACGAATGCAAAGGTGATTGAAACTCACACAACATATATTGATAGACAAGTGTCACGTCATGACGAAAAAAGAAACTTTTGTCCAAACTTTCTTTTTAAGACAACTTTTTTGTACAACTCTTTTTCAAAAAGTATAATTGGAGTTGATGGTAATGCAGGATAAATTTTGGCAAAAAAAGCCACAAATCCATGTTGGAAAAGGCGTCATTATGCATTCAGATTATGTCTGGTTTACGTGATGGCTTCAGTTGCATATAGTATCACACACATTTTTAGTATACGTTTTAATAAGCAGGTTACGTAAAGTAGTACATAATACACCATAACTGTGGTGGTTATTTAGGTTAATGTCTGGGAATCAAAAAAAAGGTTGCTACTACGATAAAGATCCCCCTGCGTTAATTTGACCCAGATAACTGTGACTGATCAATCGGTTATTGCATCCAACGTTTAAGATGCAGTTTTTTTCCAGCGAGTACTTTTTCATCTCTCAAGGGAGTCATGCTGAGTGAGCACAATTTTGCCTCTCAATGCCTCCTTCTTCTTCTTCTCAACCCACTTTCTTTCAACCATGAAAATTGGTCCATGATGCTGTTTAATTGTACATCCATAAATGCTTGCTTTTCTCTCCCCCTCCATCCCTTTTTCTGTACTCTGTACTGTCACAATCACAATGCAAAACTTGTTAGAAAGGCAAGGTTCCTTCCAAAAAGTGATTTTCATCTTAGATTTTTGGTTGCCAATTATTCTAAAACGAGATGGTAACCCTGTTCCTACTACATAGTAGAACAGCTCAAATTAAGGCTTACTATACATAACACCTCTCAATGATTTGGACACAAAAACGAAAACGTTGATTTTCTTTGTTAAAATAACATTTTAAGTTAGAGCATGTCTGAACATGTTGCGCGGAGTTGCGTGATTCTCCTTTAAAAGGGGTCAGTGTGCCGAAGCCTGTTCAAAACCAAGTATCTACGATTCATTTTTTATTAAGTGATTCACAAAATAAATGTGAAGAGTGCCTGGAAGGTTCAAGGTGCACCCTAAAAATTTTGAATTTTCAAGGCCATTTTTAGAGGTCAAATCTGACCTTGATTGTAAAAAGGCCCTTGTAAAGACATCCGGCGTCACCAGACCTTGTTGAAATGGTATACTAAGCCTATGTTTGATGCGTAGTTCCTGAGATATGTTTGACTTTGTTGAAAAAAGTCACTCCTACGTAATTTATTTGTATTATAAGATAATATCAATTTTTTCTCTTAAAAAAGTAAAGATCACTTTTTACCTGACCAAATTCCTTTTCTTACAGAACAAGTATTGTATAGAAGCACTGGCCTTGTTATATAACAACCCCCCTTAGTGATCACAGACCAGAAAAATAAAGGTAAATCGTAAAACAGCGAGAAGCAAATGATCGCAATTTAACGACCATTGCAAACCAAGTACCACCAGTAAAAGGAACAGAAAATGGAGATGATTTTTTTTCTCTCCCGTGCTTTTCCCATCTCAAATTGGCCCCAATTCTATCGACCATTAAATGACTCTTTACTTTCACCTTAAACTGGCTTTTTTTGATTTCGAATTGTCTTCCAATTTTAAGTGCTTTTTTCACCAATTACCTCCTCACAAACTGACAGGTAATGAGTAAAATCCATTAGCAGTTGCCTCTATACTACTTAAACACATACTATAAGACTTGGATTTGCTAAGGTTTCTTTAAGAACCAGGGTTGTTTCTATCAATAATAAAACATACATGTAATGAGCAAGGTTTTTAGGATCCCCAGGATGCTTTTTTAAGTAGTACCATTATACTTGGATTTCCAAGGTTTTTTATCAACCAGGGTTGTTTCTATCAATAGTCAAGCATACATGACATGAGCAAGGTTTTTATGACCACCAGGATGCATTTAGAGCAGTAGATATGGCACACAAGTTCATGTATGAAAGAAACTTTTTGTACTACTTAAGTTATTATAAAAATGAAGGTTTTATGTAAGCTCATTAGCAATTCCAGCTTATTAATTAAATACATTTTCTTTAATTAAGAGGCCATGGCAATTAAAAAAAATGACTGGCTTCGAGTTACTGATGTACACCGTAGTGGTCTTTTACTGCATAAAATCGATACCAGGGCCAAAAATAGGCTGCTGAGAAAGAGAGAAAAATAGTACGGGTTTGATGAATTGTTTAACTTTATTTCCGTCAGATGTCACTGTTTCACGATGATGGATGGCATGCCAAGTCCTTAAATATGGAGAGGCACAGAAATGTCGTTTGCAAATTCCAAAAGTAATAAATTCAGGATTGCGTGATGACCAACTTTCTCGCATGTGTTTAAAAGGGGGGTTGACAAATCCCTTTTATTTAAAAGGGAGGGTCATATTTTGATTTTAAGCAAATACTCAATTTTGAATGTATTGTTTTCAGGTAACTGCATTTGCTTATAGCAGTAAAATTCAGAGAAAAATTGTCTTCTTAAGTATAGATTTTTAGATTGGCCCAAGAGAGGAAAGGTTGTCACCCCTTTGTGCAGCAAAATCCTTCCTTGGTCCAACTGGAGGGTGGCCACAGCTGGGTTTCTGTTTGACCTTTAAATGCAACAACTGATCCCATATTTTTCCCTGTGCAGTTTCCACTCATGCAAAAAGACAGACGTGATACTATAGTAAACGTCACACAAGCCTCAAAACCAACGATTTATGACAATGCAGTCCAAGGTTTCTTACAATTTTAAAGGTTACTACTATACCTTTTGGCGAATGAATATCCTTTTTCCCCTTCAATAACAAAGTTTGGCCTTCTTTTTAAAAATTCATGGTTTAGGGTTAAGAAAAACTTGATACCAAAGATACCATGAAATATGTTCTTTCAATTGTTTGTTCAACCAAATTCCGAAAAAAATGTACAGAGGGATAGAAAGGTTGTTCAGCCTTGGAAACAGAGAGTCTTGTTTAGATAGGCCACCAAGACCATTAAGAGATGTACTGAGAAGTTTTGCTACCAAGAAAAAAAACTTACTTCTTTTCCAACCAAAAGGTTTTGTCTTACTATAAATAAAAGCAAAGTGCCTCTTTTTAACAAGAAGAAACATATGACCAAAACCAAGCATGAAACATAGACTTGGTTTGACATTTCACAAAGGTATGGTGACTCAGGATGTTCATTAAGTACTTTCATTAAGATCAGGCCTGAATCTGACCCCTAACTTGGCCTTTAAATTCTCAGGTCACTTCATAAACAACCAATCGTAGATGTTAAAGTGTAAACCTTCCAGATGGCATTATTTTGTGAATCACTTGAGAAACAAATTGCAGATATTATGATATCTGGAAGGCTTTGTTTGACACCCAGACATGTTTCAATGCAATGTCAGGTCAGCTGTTGGCTAACATTCAGATCACAACTTTTTTTGCCTCCTCGCAATTTTTTTTTTTTTTGACAAAAGCATGGAGTGGAGTGAGAGGTTTGATTTCGTTCAGTTCTGTTGGGACAGGGTTTCCAGCTTGTTTCTTTTTAAAAAGCACCTTTAAAGTTTGCGGAAAAAAGGCGTCTTTTTTTCTCTCTCCTTCTATGAAAGGTGTCAGGTTGAAGAATAGTTCTGGAGAGAGTGAGATGGCCATCATTTTTTATCCCATCACCGTTCCTTTGTATGGTTGGCCTCAAAGTAATAGGATTACATGAGCCCGCGTCTTCTCAACATGCAACTGCTTCTCTCTTAGCACAATTAAGCTACTTTATATTCAACCCTCAGTGTTGTCAAGACTACTATAGTGCTTGGCCACGCAATCACACTCAACACGTCTTTTTACTCCAAAGTCTTCCGGCAGGAAAAAGTGAAAAAATTGTGCTTGAAAAGAATGCATCAATTTCCAGCCTGTAATTACCATATACACTTATGCTACTTTTCTTTCTTCAATAAAGATACATGATTGTATAGCTCGTATGTTGTTTCGAAGATGCTCTTTGAGTATGGGTACGGGCTTGTGCTATAGTAGTAGTATAAGTAATAAGTAATAACTATAAGAAAGACATTTTAATCACTGTTGAAGCAAATCAGTAGATTGTTGACTACTCCACTGTTTTTAAAAATTTATTGGCTCAGTTACATAAATAGATAACTCTTACGGTTACCAACGTAAACTTTTGTCAGTCTTACATAATAAAAAAACGTATAGTGGTAACTGTAGATGGCCACAGTTTCTGACGTCATTGCTGTCTGTAGCAAACTTTTTAAAAAAATCAACATTTTACCATTTTTAAGTCCTTGCAAATGACAATAAATTGGCTCACATTTTATTTTATGTATGGAATAAATATTGGTATTTTCAAAAATCTACAATTATGGTCAATTCTTACAATGAAATAATAAGCCCTTTTGGGGGAAGATACGTAAGATATTTATGCCCAACTTATAGGCAGTGGTCTGTAGTGTTGAAATAGTTTATAAGTATGGCAATTCCATATATTCTCCTTAAAAGAAGGAAATGGACAGTGAGCAATTTTCTCGTCAAATGGTGACAGCTGTTTTCAAGACTTCTACGAACCATTAAGACTTTTTTAGGGAAAAAGTTTTGATTCCAACCACAAGGATTGGTTAGTAACTCATTTTTTTGACTGTGCTCAAAGTCCTTAACTCAATGAATGGTAGTTTGAGGTCAGGCCTCAAAAAAGGGCTTCCAAAGAACAAATACTAGACCAATGGAAGTTTTTGCCAAGTTGTACTTTGGAAAGACTTAAACAAAAAGGTCAAGATTTCCCCCATCCACTTCCTGTTTCAAGCCAACATTTGTAAACACACATATAGATGATAAAAAAGTGTCAAAAGTAATGCTCACTTCATAAACTATAAAGATTGAATTTCGAGGCCGAGTAGACGACGACAGCACAGAAAGAGTTCTTTCCGCTTAAGCTTTTAGTAGAAGCAGGAAAGAAGGACCCAAGAAAAGTTCTTACCTGTATATTGGTTCCCCTCCTTCATCTTGACGATACCAGAGTACAAGGTAAACCTGCTCTCCAGGATTGGGAGGAGTTATGTCACATGGTAACCTGGTCAGGTGCCCCTCAACGGCTACAACTTCTGGTATTTCCGTCACTGTAAGAGAAGACTGGTTAATACAAGTAGTATATTCCTTTTGCTACCAAATTTTATGTAAGAAAGATAATGTTCTTTGGGATAAATATTTATTATATTTCCTTTTACAAGGTATCACTCACTGCAAGAAAGAAACTGGTTAATAATCTTGTTTTTGCTATGTTAGAAAGTTATAATGTTCTATTGTAGCAAGGTACTTTATCAATAGTCTCTTATCTGTTACGAGATCTACTGTATAAGCCACAGCAAGAAAGATATGACTGGTTAATAATCTTGCTACATACACAAGAAAGAGATTGTTCTATCCTAGCAAGGTACAAATAATCCACTGCAAGAAAGAGAAGACTGCTTGGTTACAATTATGCTCTTGCTATGTAAGTAAGGGTAGTAATTTATGTTCTATGGTGTAGCAAAATATTTTATTGAAGCATAAAATTGATCTTGCAAGATCTATAAGCCATTTGTTCACGCAGTCATTTTTCCTTTCTCCCTTCTATTTTCCATCCTCTCCTGGTCTAAGGGTAAATAAAAAATGGACATATTACACACACACTTTCTGCCAGAAGCCATCTCTACTCTCCTCACTTTTGCAAAAAGGACTCTAAACTGAAATTGGCTTTTTATCACTCTCTTTTTGCTATAGCCCTTCTTCTTATTTCCCTTATACTATAGTAGTACACTGCTGGCAATGTTGTTGGCTCCAATAAAATGTTATGAGCCGATCAGAACCCCACAATTTGCCCTTGGAACAACCATGCACATTTCCAGGCATCTCCCCCTTTTTTCTTTGATTCTTTTCACATTTGATGGATTGTGTGTCCTTTTTTTGCCATGAGCCCCTTTTTTATACACAAAAACACACAAAGTTTTGGGGGAAAAAAGAGTCAATTAGTTGAACATAATGTGACTCTCAAGGGAGTGAGGCTCCAAGACATAATTAAGTTTTGTGCAAAAAAATATATAACACTAAAAGCAACTCGCGATTGGGCCCTCCCTCTGAGGAGTCATAAGAAAAGGATAACTTATTTGTATAATGATGGTAACTTTTTCTATACACTTAATGGCAAAAATTACCCAACTTCTTTGCCACCTTTGGAGTTGGAATATAGAAAAAGGGACTTCCTTGTCCATCCTGAAGGACGTTGGAATTTATCATCAAACGCAATTTCTGTTTGAAGTCCTTTTTATGTAATACTCAAGTCTATATCCCTGAAGCTGTGAGAGTAATTACTCGAAATACTCTTTAAGGTTTTTGGCAGTCAAAGTGCTTGAGAATGATGGCGTCTTCTTTGAGGATAATCTCTGTCTGCTTTTTAATTGTTTCCAATGTCAAGAATCCATGACATTTGTTTTATATATCTGTATATTCTTCTTGCATTCATTGTTTAGTAGACTATTCCACTGAGTTTACTTAACGCAAGTTTATTAAAATAACTGAAAGACTTGAATAACAACTTGTAGCAAACACCAGGAGGCTCTTCAAACATTTGTAGATTTCTTTTTGACGTAAACAGAATCTTCTCTTCTTTTAAAGAGCCTTCTGGTTTCTCGTCAGCCATCTTTAAATGTCAGCCAATTAGCACTCAAAGAGGCTTTAAAACTCATCTTTTGGCTTTATAAAGTTTCTTTGCACTTTTTACAGCTTTCATTCATCATCTTTAACTGCGATTTCCCGCAATTATAACAAAGATGAATATTGTAATACGAAGAAAAACCAAATGGTTCGAAGAACATGAAATATCAGTTGAAAAGTGGTCAAATATAACCCTGATCTGAATGAAAGAACAAAAGAAACACTTATGGTTAGGACAGGTTTCTTAATTGGTATATAAAATACCCAAATGGTTCATGATTGGTTTCCTATATTTTAAGTATAACTGGTAAGAAACATTTTCATTTTTATTGACATGGAAATAGTAGTTTTCATTTATTTGTTTGCAATAAAGCCTGTCTATTTACTAAAAGAAATATATGTATATATGAACCATTGTAATAGTGATAGCTTTTTAATGGTCTATCTTTGTCCTAAAAGTCTTCCATGGTTGGTTTAATGGTTATGCACTTTCAATTGCTTTCTGTCTCGCGTTTCGATAGATAAAAAGTGCAATTTTTAGTAAATTTTATTTTGGAGAAAATGATTCGATCGTTTCAAATTCAAGTACTACCTCCAATGTTGCTGTGTCTATTTCCAATCCGAAAATGCAAAAAAGTGTTTTTCTGTCTAAATAAACAAAAATATATAAAATGCAGAAAAAAATCTTTATATGCAACATATTTTTTTGTCTTTTTTTCTCTACAGAAAAATATGGACAAGGTTTTCCTGTTTTAGGGGAAAAGGCATTGCAATAGTTGTCACTTTTGTCAAGGTAAACATAGTAAATGTGTGCACAGCAACACAAAAAGGCCCATTTATGTATAGTAGCTGTATTCAAATATAATTCTTAGCAAATTGAACACATGTTGTAAATGTGGACCCAGCTTCAAAAAAAGAGTTTCTTCAGGGACATAAAACATGATGTATTGGATAATAAGTAAGGTTATTTAAAGAGGTGGAGGGGTCATTTTTCTTCCAAAAACTCTTTGTTGCCAACTGCAGGCCTTAATAGATCATATACAGTCAAAACCACGTAAAATGTTCGCGGCCACTTTGCAGCCTCCCTGGCCTTCAAGGCCAAATTTTTTTTGCGGATGCAATAATAAACTTTTTAATACCTTTCAAATCTATTAGTGACGAAAATTCATACGACCAACTTTTTATTAATGAAGTTGTGAAAATTTTCACTTTCCAATTTGACGAAAGCGTAATAAAATTTTATTTAGTAAAAGTTTTTCAGATTTTGATGAAATTTTGGTAAGTTGTGCTCAAATATCATAAAATTTTTCTGGTGGGCACGAGAAAAAAATATACTTCAATCAATTTTCCAGGAGGTAGAAAAAACTGAAAAATGGCCATTTTTGGCCTCCATTACATAAAAGTAAGCTCAATTTTCATGTCCTTGCAGTTGACATACAAAATTTTTATGAATTCACATTTTTAAATTCAAGATAATTGCAATGACCATGTGAAATTTCATAGAGATCTATTGATTAGAAGCACTTCAAAATTGAGCCTGAAAATCTATTTTTTCGCGATTTTTTTGGTTCCGTCGTGATTTTTGAGGTCCATGGGTGCTGTACCTCAGAACTGGTTGATCCCACAAAAATTTCATAAAAAACAAAGTTGTAGAGTTTCAAAAAGTAAAATAATAATGTGCCTTTGGTCTGTGGCCTTGAAGGCCAGGAAGGCTGCAAAGTGGCCGCGAACATTTTACATGGTTTGGACTGTACTACTGTACTATATAACTGTGATACAAGAAAAAAGATAGCAAACTGGAAAATAAGATGCCTTATTCATCAGAGGCCTTGAGGATTCACACAAAACAATGATGATTTTGCAAAAAAAAAAAAAAAAAAAAATATTTACTACATAAAATATGCATGGTCAGGGTATACATGAAGAGCAACGAAATAAATGAGCCATATTCTTGCTGGTCTGTATTTATAGTATCCAAAAAATCGATGGTGAAGATTAAGGCCATCTCTACTATTATGTACTTCCTCCCCGGCAGATAAAAAGTACGGTTCGACTTTGCCAACGAATTAAAAATCGGAGACGTCAGATCCAAACATTTGACCCAAATAACAATTAAAGTACAACTCTTTTGACGTTTACCATATGAAATGTAACTTTCCTTAAAAACGAACCGTTTATGAGTTATCAGCGATTCAAAAAAGGTGGTCGAGTAGCAAAAAGCCAGTTTTTAGAAAAAAGTGTGCAAAAATAGCTTAATAAGAAAATAAAAACGGATTTTCCGGGAAAAAGTACCTTTTTTTAATTGCCGATTACTCAGAAACGGTTCATTTTTGAGGAAAGTTACATTTCAAATGGTAAACGTCAAAAGAGTTGTACTTTAATTGTTATTTAAGTCACTTTTATCGTATCTGACGTTTCCGGGTTTTTAATTCGTCGTCAAATCGACCGGACATTTTATCTGCCGGTGAGGAAGTAGTAGTGGATGCATGACTTAACCCCAGCTCCTTTAAGGCTCCAAGAAGTCGATATTTTGGGCATGGAAAGTGACCGTAGTAGAACATCTTTTTTGTTGATTGTAAACAATAAACATATTCAATATTCATAGTACAATAGTGGGCCTACTACAGTATATATTACATATGGCATGCTTACCTGATGATTTGACTGCATTGGATTTGGTCAGTGTTTCACAACTGGAACCAGCGAGAAGCACCAGAAGAAACTGCCAAAAAGTCCAAATTATCGTCTCCAAAAGCATGATTTTTAGGCCAAGGTGATTTGAGTCACAAATGTCATTGTTCTTTCAGATTTCACCTGAAAATATAAGAATGAAAATACAGTGTTTATTATAGATAACCTGATGATTATTTGTTAATCCTAAAGGGGGCAAAAAATTGGGTCAAAATAATAGAAAATGTTTGTGTTATTCATGAGATTTGTGGCCATTGATTGAGTTTATTATGTGTGTGTTTTGTTGTTGGTGAACAAATGGAGGAAGAATGGCACTTGTAGGTCCTTTGTGTTTTTTTGGGGGAGCCTTTTTTTGCAAACAACAAAAGAGAAAGCATATAGAGTATAATGGTTTGTCTCTTTTGGGTCCCTGACTATCGTTAAATGATCCTAATCAATCTTTATAGTAGGCAGTGATGATTCATCTGGAACAACTGTTGATGGTTCTTTTGGCTACAAACAAGCATTGTAGTAGTATTTGGATGTCCTTTTCATATAAAAGTACATTTATTTCTAAATTAAACTTGCATTTTGCCGGAAAATTGACCTCAAAAAACCCTGGCTTCGAAGTCCTGCATCATATATCATTTTTTTTTTACTTTTTGGGGGCATTTCCTTTCAGGGAAAGGCAGTAGAACACGGAATTAAAAAGTAATGACGTAAAATTGGTTGTTGTCTACTACCATAAATTAAACATTATAAAACCAATGGTTGACATTACCTTGATATTAAAAAAGCCATGTGACCATTGCCTCTTTCTACAAATCCAACAGTATAACTCTTTTAAACAGGATTTTTTGTGCTTTTTTTGGATCTCTTCATCTTACAAGCATTACTTGTATAAAAACCAATTTATGAAAGCCAGGAAAACCATTGTTTCTACCACCAACAGATCCAAAAATACGACAATTTCAAAAGCTTTTTGAGTTTGCTTGACTTTTTTAGCCTTTTCTATTTACAAACTTAGTAACTTTATAACTTACAAGCCGATTCCCCTGTTCAAAGAACATGTCTTGGTTGGTAACGCTCTCGATTGGCAAAAGTTCAACTGGCATAAGTCCCACCGGCGGAATGGCTACCCGCAATTGACACAAAAAGATTCGACACAACATACTCTTCTCTTTAGCTTCGTTTCAATGTCCACCCATAAACTTGAATTTCCCCTCCAGTTTGTCCCCTTGGCTTCAATCTCAATTAACCATTTGCTTGCAAAACGTCCAGTTTTAAATTAATCTTTCATCTTCAATTCCACTCAACAAATGTTCATCTGATTCCATGCTTGTCACTATTTATTTTAAAAATGTGCTTCAGTTTTGCGGAATTTGAAAAAAATATTGCCTTCGAAGTTTAACATTATAGGAGCAATAGGGGCCCAAACCTGATTTTTTAAAATGTGGCCTAAATCGATGCACGACCAAAAATTTGAAAAAATTTTTAGGCCAAGACCTGAAGACGGACTGTACGGTTCGAATGAGCCCAAAAAATGCGAAATCCGCCCGGTAGTTTCCTCAATCGTGCATTTCAAAGTTTTCAAGTCCTATTTTATATATATCTACAAGCCGATTCCCTGTTCAAAGAACAGATCCCCCATGCAGAGTCTTTGTCTGCAAAAGTTGAACTGGTTAAAGTCCAACTGGCTAAACTTCCCACGCAACGCAAATGACACATACCCACCCAAAAACATCCCCTCTTTTATTGGAGCTTCGTTTCAATGTCCACCCATAAGCTTGAATTTTCCCTCCAGTTTGTCCCCTTGGCTTCAATCTTAATCATTAGTTTGAAGGCAAAACTTCCAGTTTTATAGGAATCTTTCATCTTCAATTCCACCAAACAAAAGTTTATCTGATTCCATGTTTGTCACTATTTATTTTGAAAATGTGCTTCAGTTTTGCGGAATTTGAAAAAAATATTGCCTTCTAAGTTTAACATTAGGAGCAATAGGGGCCAAAACCTGATTTTTTAAAATGTGGCCTAAATCGATGCACGACCAAAAATTTGGCACTTTTTATAGCCTAAGACCTGAAGACGGACTGTACAGTTCGAATGAGCCCAAAAAATGCGAAATCCGCCCGGTAGTTTCCTCAATCGTGCATTTCAAAGTTTTCAAGTCCTATTTTATATATATTACAAGCCGATTCCCTGTTCAAAGAACAGATCCCCCATGCAGAGTCTTTGTCTGCAAAAGTTGAACTGGTTAAAGTCCAACTGGCTAAACTTCCCACGCAACGCAAATGACACATACCCACCCAAAAACATCCCCTCTTTTATTGGAGCTTCGTTTCAATGTCCACCCATAAGCTTGAATTTTCCCTCCAGTTTGTCCCCTTGGCTTCAATCTTAATCATCAGTTTGAAGGCAAAACTTCCAGTTTTATAGGAATCTTTCATCTTCAATTCCACCAAACAAAAGTTTATCTGATTCCATGTTTGTCACTATTTATTTTGAAAATGTGCTTCAGTTTTGCGGAATTTGAAAAAAATATTGCCTTCGAAGTTTAACATTAGGAGCAATAGGGGCCAAAACCTGATTTTTTAAAATGTGGCCTAAATCGATGCACGACCAAAAATTTGGCACTTTTTATAGCCTAAGACCTGAAGACGGACTGTACGGTTCGAATGAGCCCAAAAAATGCGAAATCCGCCCGGTAGTTTCCTCAATCGTGCATTTCAAAGTTTTCAAGTCCTATTTTATATATATTATAGATATAGATATAATATAAAAATGAGATGGTTTTTTGATCACGGTTTTTGTCACGCAACTCCTCCGCCGTTTCTGGACCGATTCCGGCGATTTTGGTACCAACGGACAGCTCTTGGCCATGACCAGGTCGTACCAGGGCCATTTTTCCGATTTTCTGCTTCCAGACAGTTCAGTTCCGGAATTTTTATTGCCGGAAACAAATACTTCGAAGGACTTATTTTTTAGATTCATTTTTTGCAATGAACTATTTTCCGGGAAATCGCCACAGTGAAACAGAAAAAATGCAATGTTTTACATAAAGATGTCAACTTTTGTACTAAGATGTGGATTGCGCATAGATCAAGAATTAATCGTCGTGGCTATCAAGTATTTTGTGAAACAATCTTTGAATCTTGCCTTTACCAAACTATTGTCGCGTTTTATATTCACGGGAAAAAGGGACATCAAGCAAATAAAGGGCTATCTCAATTGAAGGCTGTGTTGTGAAAGAATCTCGGGCCTTGCCTTTTGCACGGGAGATCGGACATCAAGCAACGCCGGGCAAGCAAGTAAGCGAAGTAGTAGCGTCCATAACTACTATACAACTTGGCATCTGCGGGCTTGGTCGAAGACCATGGGTATTGCTAGTTATAGATAAGAATCACTTCATAAAAGCAGGTTTGAAAATTCAAGAACATGGATCTGTAGCTTTACTTCTACATTGACACTCCTTTCTTTTGCCTACTATACTGTAGTACAATGAATACACAAGCAAATCATGAATGCATTGTGGAGTGCTACTATATTGGCAAAGGCAGCAAGTTTTCAGAGCAAAGGCAGCATTCATTGGTTTTAATATTCAATGGATTCAAAAGTAAATGTGTTCAAGCCAGAAAAAAAACTGTCAAAACCATTATTTCAAAGTCTGCAAGTTATATATATATATACTACTTCTTTATCTTGGCTTTTTTGCTGACTTTCCTCTGAGTTTATTTCCCATGGCTGCAAATAAAACATTAAGGGAATGTCTCAGTTGACCTTTTGGTCAAGATCAATTTCTTCAAGATCTGGTTGGTCATTGGGTGACATTTTTGGATGACGTGGAAAAATACCCTGTCAGTTTTTGTTCCCTCCCCTTTTTGTCTCGATTTCTTTTATGCTACTATTTATCTTATATATAATATAAATAAATTAGGAGTGACTTTTTTCAACAAAGTCAAACATATCTCAGGAACTATGCATGAAACATAGGCTTAGTATACCATTTCAACAAGGTCTGGTGACGCCGGATGTCTTTACAAGGGCCTTTTTACAATCAAGATCAGATTTGACCTATAAAAATGGCCTTGAAAATTAAAAAAAATTAGGGTGCACCTTGAACCTTCCAGACACTCTTCACATTTATTTTGTAAATCACTTAATAAAAAAATGAATCGTAGATGCTTGGTTTTGGATAGGCTTTGGCGCCCGGATCCCTTTTAAACGAGA